>JARFOD010000001.1:739124-754992 GCA_031763545.1 Mopalia muscosa | reverse complement strand
TCTTAAGTGTTATATTTATTGACTAAGAGCGGGGATTTACAATTTAATATGATATTTGTGCTTGACTGCTTTATAACACTTCTTAAGTGTTATATTTATTGACTAAGAGCGGGGATTTACAATTTAATATGATATTTGTGCTTGACTGCTTTATAACACTTCTTAAGTGTTATATTTATTGACTAAGAGCGGGGATTTACAATTTAATATGATATTTGTGCTTGACTGCTTTATAACCCTTCTTAAGTGTTATATGTATTTCTGTTCTTAACATGTTAACAATTTTACAAATTGTGACTACTTTATTGTTTATTGTATAAGTCATTGCAAACAACCGTGTCTATACTCTGATTTTTGGCAATAAATATTATAATTTCATGTTGTCTTCCTGGTTATACAATTTTATCTACTTTATGTAGTGACTCTTTCTCTCCGTTCTGTGGGTTTTGTTAAACTATAATATTGTAAATTGAGAAGAGCTGATCATACAACGGAAATACTTGTAAATTAGCAACAATCAATGATCTAAAGTTCCGTGAGAAAACATTTTTTTTTAACATGAAGAACTCTGTGGCTTTATATTGGAAACGTCGGCTGGACAGTGAATGGAGACACAAGCGGCACTACATATACAAGCACAGTGGGTATTTCACCAGATAATCCTTCACAAGCGGCTACGATACCGTCAGAACACCACAATGTGAAATGATGATGCAAAATTTTACAATTCGTTTCAAATAATTTTTTTAAATATATATCCGGTCTTTTGTGGTTTAAAAATAAATGCGTTAATGTTTGAGCGAAACCACAAATAATTAAAAAAAATGTCCCTGATTAACTATCTGAATCTGGTTACCTTTCGTCGAATTCACAAGATTTGTGGGTAAATGATCTATGTATAACTACAAAGATCAATACGTTAACGTCACAAAATTGACATTTAAAAGTTTTACCGTTTAGAGTGGTGAGATAACACATAGGCCTACATCATGTATGTTGTTTATTACAGTAGCAGCTATTAACTGTACCGGTAAATACGCATTTATAGGCAAATTATTTACTTTTCTACTCGATAGTAATTTTTCACTTTTTTACCGCAAAAATCCTTCAACGCTGTTTTTATTAAAATGATCAAAGTGAGGGATAATTTAGGAAAGACCCTACAAAATCATACATATTGAACAAGGGAGACAACTCCTGGGAGCACCTTGATTCACCAACACCTGGTGTCGGTGAATGTACTTCTCCTGCATGTCGATGGTGTCGGCATGGAATTGCTGTTCGGTTTATTTTACTAGGAGAAAACTCGTTTTAAACAATGATACTGCCATTATAACAGCGGCATAGTGTCTTCAGAACTTATAGAACGAAAATAAACTTCTAGACAGTAGACGCATTCGACTGAAAGATTTCGTTGGGCACCTAAATAGCTGCGCATAAGACAATAGTACTTAACAAAAATATCTCAGTCTAGTTGATTCATCGCACGTTAATTTAAACTTTTTCTATGACATTCAAATGGACGTTTTCGTTAAACACAGTGGAGCCATTGTCCACGAATTTTGTTCTACTTGTTCATTTGTGATGTTCCGTTGACAACACTGAGCCATCTGAACAGGTGACTGATATAGCGTGCAAAAATGTCGTGGAGTTTCACCAAAATTTAGAATTCCATCAAACGCAAAGTATACAATTTGAGTTCTTGGCAAGTGACTTGCGTTATCGTACAGATATTCATTCGTGAGCTCGCCTAACATGAAGGTCATGCCTTATATGACTGGGCGGTCTTGTAATATACATTTTTAACATTGATATTCTGAGTATATGTCTAGAGTTTATGTCCCTTATTCAATGTACCGCTCGACATGATCGAGCCCTCCTGTCGACTAATTAACTACAGAGTAAGACAATGGGAGACCGACAGTCACGGTGTGGTTATATGTCCGTACCGGCAAATTAAGAAATAGACAATACGTTTTCATTAAAAACAAATACCTTGAGTACGACCTAAAACAACATTCAAACAAACAAACAATTATCGAAAGGTAAAAACACTCGAAGCTCTTAAGTTAAGTTGGCAAATAACAGAGGTCATTCATCAACTCATTATTGTTTTAGTTGGTTCGGAATCATATAGGTTATACCTGGAAACAATACGATAGAAATGTCTGCCAATGTATTCGCTTTCGCTAGGAAACGTTGGGGAATCAACTTGCAGAAAACTGCAGTGATTAATTTTAATGTACATCAATATAACTATCAATGTGGAAACATTTATTTACAGTGATATACAGTAAAAATCCCCAAGTTATATTTTGAATAAATAAATTGCTGTAAAGGCATCTTCTCGGAATGATTCTCAGTGTGATTTTTTAGGGATGTGTGATATGCTAGGACCAGGTTCCGGGTAAGAGTTAGTAGAATGGCTAGGATATACAGTATGATTCTCAATGTGATTTCTTTGGGATGTGTGATAAGCTAGGACCAGGTTCACAGTAAGAGTTCCTAGAATGGTTAGGATATACAGTATGATTCTCAATGTGATTTCTTTGGGATGTGTGATAAGCTAGGACCAGGTTCAGGATAAGAGTTCTTAGAATGGTTAGGATATACAGTATGATTCTCAATGTGATTTCTTTGGGATGTGTGATAAGCTAGACCCAGGTTGACGGTAAGAGTTCCTAGAATGGTTAGGATATACAGTATGATTCTCAATGTGATTTCTTTTGGGATGTGTGATAGGCCAGGACCATAAAATGCAATAATATGAAAATATAATTGGTAGCCCGGATGTGTCCTGTGGTGCAGTGATGTGATGTAGCCGAAGCCCCTTGCACTGCTTTTGTTTCCGTGTATAACTTATACAAGTACATTTTCTAGTGTAGCTTACAGGGCAATCCTCGGAGAGAAGTGCCCTATTAGATACGATATCGTAGTCCCAAACTACGATTTTAGAATTGACCATTTATTTCATTAATCTTTGTTGGTGTAAAGTAAAACATCAAAGGGAAATTGTTCCCATCCTTCCTGAACTTTCTGTCAATTCCGTTACGGTCAATGTTCGTCCTTTAATGGCCGGTAGTGCTGTTCGTGTCAAGCATTTCAACCATCAGTTACTCTGCAGCTGTACAATACAATTTCAAGCCAAATTCAGAATGGCTGGTTATGATTAAATTAAACTGGCAAAAGTCAAGCTGTGTAAACCCTACCTATAATCTTCGGAATGTAAATAAAGGTAACTAATTAGAAATCGATGCGTTTATTGCTTGGCGATAACATTGTCGGTTTTCTTAGCGCGGTCTTAGAGGTCTCTATGCATTTTATAGAAGGTGACACATGTCTTTTGTCCAGCGGAACTCTATTAGTAATAAAGGGATTAGGTTGATCGTAAATCAATGAGAGAAATCTGTGCTTGTACATTTACCCTGAAAACTATCAACAACATATTTATATATTAATGACACTATTTGTCATGGTGACTATTCTGTAGCCGTCTCTCTTTCTCAAAGGCTTTTGCCACAGATGTAAATTATTGTAATGGCTGCTAAATGATCAATACGCACTCTGTGTTCCGCGGGTAGAGATGGTTGGATATCACTTTCCGACCGGCTGCTACCGCTGCCGTCTTGTTATAGCAGAACTATACCACTGATCAGGTGATCGGAAAATCCTCAAGGATCGATCCGTGTTCAGAGAACACAGTCACGAACTGGGATTGTCACAACATAGAACATTATCATAATCTCCTTACAGATAATGTCTTTTCGTGTCATTTGTCACATTTACATCAAAGAAGAAATCGTTATAATGCGTCCACTATCTTTCCCCAGAGGAAATGAACAGAAGAAGAGATTTGAGTTAGATATATTATACGGATTTGTGGTGACAGCCGTGTGTGGAACGTGTTTTCATAGAATGTACACGCGACAAAAACTTCATTCTCTGGGAGAATTGTTGCATACGAAATTCGTGATAAAAATACTGAAAAGTTGGAAGGAAAAAGTCGAAGGAAGAAATCAAATTTATTTTCTTCTTAAGCATGCTATCTGGACTAAACATTTAAATCACAAGTTCTTGGGAAGAATTTGTATATAATCCAAATTATAATTTGAATCAAAAGGTCAGCTTGATCAACACCAATTCAGCCTTGTTTTCGGCATTATGTTTTGTTTTACACTAAAAAATAAAGGCTGCAATTTACTGACTGTTATAAAATGTAATACATACACTCTTCAGAAGAGGGTTAAGATTGGTGTTGTGAATTAATAAAATTAGCATTGGTTTCAAGTTGACATTTTCTATGTAAAATGAGTAAAGGCCTGGGGCCCTTTCAGAAAATGTCATACGACAAATAAATACCGTACGGTAAAATTACGTCATGTTAAAATATAGCTTTAAAATATGTTACGATATTTTATTTTTTATCAATTGAACATAGATTTGATTTCGGAATTCAGTCAGTATTTACCACACATTTGACAACTCGTACCATATAGCTTGTTTTCTTTCCATTTTCTACATTTTGTTAAAATTGTATGGTCGAGCTTTGGTCGTCTGTAATCCCCCAGGTAAGAGGGTAACATGTGCTTAAGAGGTTTTAGGCTGTACACGCCAAGGGGCAGTGATAGGGATGTTTTTCCCAATTAGACTACCCGGGGATCAATACAAACCCCAGACAATACAAATCTCAATTTGAAAGCCTGTGGGCTACTAAGAAATGCCACTTGAAATTCGCCCCTCTTTGTTACTGTATCGTTGTAACAGGCAGGCGCTCTGCTGTTCATTTATTCTCAGCTAATAAAGAACTAGCTTGTAGAGCTAGGCGGGCTTAGGGAAGGCGTTTTGCCATTTGCCTCAAGTCTATAATGCGCCTTGTTGAATTGTTTGTGTATCAGTGAACAGGACACTAAACACAATGATGGTCTTTTCTTAAATTTCTGTTTCCTCCCCTCGTTGTATTAATTGCTGCCGCAGTCGCATAATGATCGCATCTTATTGGGGTGTAAAAACCTTATTAAGCGATGTTCTGTCAGATATTAGACACAGATCATAATTTAATTGGACTGGGATTAGACGTGCACGCCTCGTGATTTTCAATTGATCAGTGACCAGTGAAAAGATCTCGGACACAAAGGAAGCTTGGCCGATTGTTGACACTACTGCATCTCAAGCTGTGTTCTGCCACCTTCAGAAAATAGAACAGTCATGTCAATCTGGTTAAGTCGAGACGGACAAGGCTCTCTGAATTAACCAGGAGACACAAGGCTGTATGGCTGAGTTTAATACACAGACTTACTTTTCCTCAGCTCAAGCTGATCAGTTTATGATCTGATGGCCAATATTTAGATTCAGAGTGTAGTCTACATTTTTCAGCATCAAGCGGCACAAATCGTTATGTATGTCCCTGCAACACTATGACTAATCCCTCACAATACCAGGTAGAGAAACCACCATTTAAACCAGCCTGTGACAAGTAATGATGAGTAGTATCACCCTCTGGGGTACAGGTACACACCAAGTGACCATGCAGCTATTGCAGGTGTGGTTTCAGGAGGATTCCTCCCACGGTCCCCTGGCTTGTAAGTGTTTAATTGTAAATAAAATAAACCGTTGTTTTAAATTTATAATGTGTGTGACACATACATTCGAACATAAATAAACAGTACCTGGTATTAGTTAATTTAACACCAAAATCGTACCTACCTATACATAGTAACTACAGAGACAGCTTTATGGCAAGCCGTTTTATGACTTCTACCTTTATTCTACATATGTTGAATAACTTTTGCTTTTATTTTACTTGTGTACAATTCTTCTCAACATGTGTGAAATTATTTTTTACTTGTCATACAGCTCATGCAACGGGCGTTTCGAATTGGAGACTCTGTTTTAACTATTTTACTTCTGGTTATTAGAGCGCACTTCTTTGCGTAGCTGATGTCCTTTAGGCTCTGTGTGATACGACGGCCGCCGCTACGTAACCATAGCGGAGATTACAGTGCTGTGTCTGACTTTAACTGCATTGAGAAACAAAACAGAGTTCAACCCAAGGTACTTATCTGTTAAAATATAACGTGTCTTAGTCAAACACCTTCTCAATTATGCAAACCACTTGCAGAGCATTCAGTTTGACTTTCCTGTCATTGACGTGATCAATTTCGTATAGTTGAACAAATTCTGCATACGTATAACACCCGTCGTAATCGACAAAAAAAACCCCAAACAATTAGAAATGGTTTTGGCATGGACCTTCTGAAGTCGTAAACATGATAAGCTTGTTGTATAGCAACGAATGGCAATTATTATTATTTATTCAGAAGACTGTTTTGCCAGGACAAACTAACCCTGAAATAGCCACATTACATCCTTAATTACCATGGTCATTTTGTATGGGGCTATTTCGCTGTTTATTCTGTTATCGTCATTGATTAAGGGACTCTCTCAAATCTTCTTTTAAAAATCTTGATAATGCAAAAAGTTTGACCAACATTTTTATATATATTTTAGAATGTTTATTTTAGATTTAAATTGTAAAATGCATGCTTCAAAGATTATGTATATCGAAGGGCAGACTACTCACGCCCCTAGTAGGACTCCTATTGATATTTATTAACAAAAGGTGTGAACGAAATCTGTGATGTCGACGTCACTCAAATTTCGGAATTAAAACTGCCATTTAAAGACATTGTTTTAAACTATGAATTAAACAAATTAATGCAATAGATGCATCTCTATTTTTCCTTTTCATTCAATTTTATAAAACATGCTGGTTATTAAATTTATTGCAGTAATCTTAAAACAATCCGGAGTTCAATCATTTACATACGTTTAAGCTGTTTTCTCATCTTTTATTTTTCTTGATTTTTATAATTTAAATGGTTTATTTCTCGTAAACTATTTGCCTTAAGTCTTTGAAATTTGGCACAGACAATTGTGAAGCCATTATCTAAAAAACTGTCATGCAGTTTTTGGATATTGATTTTCGTTTTGAAGATATTCAGGAAATAGTTTTTTAAGGGCAGATTTGTTATTTTTACATATATTTTTTATCAATTGTTCAAAAACTAACTTGAATTTAGAAAAACCCTATGACGGTTTTTTAGTTTAAATACCGTTCTACACAGGCATGCAAGTTTGGAGAAAAAATCTCAAACCATCTCAGAAAAATAAAAGTTACAAACAAGGGTCTGTTTTAAAAAATTATTTGACGTTTTTCTTTATTTTTGTTATTATAAAATAACACGAATTATAATATGACATAATATTTAGAATCTTGACATCCTCTGCTTTCTAAATATATATGATGTTAATATAATCATCCTTTGGAAATACCCACAAAAGCGACGAGAAGATAGAGTTGCATTTTTTACTCCTGACTAGCGGTAGAGTCCTTAAGTATATAAAACGTGTCAGAGAATTCAGCATATACCAGTATCACAAATTATTGGATAGCACTTATTCAACCCATAATAGCTGGTGAGATAAAAAAAACAAACAAACAAACAAACATAAAATTACACAATTATGTGTACTCTATCTCTGTGTCACTAAATAAGGCTACATTGTATGATAGACTATTAAAGGCACAGAAATCTGTATCTGTAGACCAGGCATGAGATTATAGACAGATTATCAGTTAGATGTCAAACGCCTCTAGAGCTCAGCTCTCAGCTACCAACAGTGAATGGATAACAGCCAACAGCGAACGGCAGGCAAACTTATTATCCCTTAATAATACCGATAGAATTTTCCTTAAAGAGCCGGAGTTTACACACCCATGCTCATTAGTATACAGCTTTGGGGACATTTCCACATTTTCATACAAGTTCAACTTTTAGAAACCGTCCGAAGAAATTATGCTCTTTATTCTTGAAAAGTATTGATTGTCACGAAAATCTTAGAGAAGAGGATGGCTAGAGTTAAACCCATAACCGTGCGTAGCATACGGTAGCTGTGGCGGAATATCTATCCTTCCATACACAGGCTGATGACTAGAATCACCACCATAGCCAGGTGTAGTTTACAGCAAGGAGGACATTTCAAACTTTTCATGGAAGTGAAACTTTAATCGTCCGAAGAAATTCAGCCCCTTTTTCTGGAAAAATATTGACTTGCGTGTAAATTTTAAGAATTCGTCAAAGAAATTCAGTATTTTTGTTGAAAAAAAACACTACAATAATTAGCCGGATGAGTTCTTCAAAGTGCTTCTTCTATAAAAAGGTATGATGTACCAACAGCCATACGGTAATCGTCCTTCTGTTGCTCTCATTCTTCCAGGGTTATTAGAAGCAACTAGAAGCAGATCTATGCCCCTTATTATTATCCTATCTTGTAAGTACTCGTTGCCAGAGACACAAGTGTTGGTTTCACACAGCCATTGTGCATAAAATATCCGTAAATCAAATATTTTTAATCATACATTATAGAAAAACAATGACCTAATCAATCTTCGTTTAAAGCCCGGAATGATTTTAAAAAGTTAGGCACCGTTAGACAATCTCCATAGATACAGCCAGGGAAGCTAAGTGTTTAAAATGACGGAAAATAGATTAGGCTTTAACCATGAATTAACTATTGCCGTATCCTTCAAGGTATCGTCTTGCGACTAGAGGATTATCTGAATAGAAGTCGTATAGCTCTCATGTCTGACACATTCGATTCTCTTCTTTGGCAAGTTAGATAACCGTGTTTCTTCTACGATAAGCAATCAGGAAGAAACAGCAGCGTTTTCGTTATTTTGGGATAACACTTTCTTAGTTAGAACAGATTCTGGTTCAGACAATTTTGCAGAATAGAAGCCACGGCAAGAATAGAAGCCACGACCCTTAGAGTCAGGTACAGAAGCGTCAGAGGTTAATGACACACTCGTCATTCAGGAAGAAATAGGCAAATTAATTAAATCAACTGAGGTTTTGGCCAATAAAGTAACAGTGAAACAGTAAAACTCGTCCAGACGATTTAAGAATAGCGGGTATAGGTTTTAACATTGTGGGTCATATAGCACTGTTTAACTGAAAGGCTCATTTTGACATGTACGAAATGAACAAAAGGATGAAGAGAAAAAAGAGGAGTAGACGAACAAAGGGGTTTAAATATTTCATGAAACATTTTTACGCTACTGATTATTTTATGATTAGCGCAAAACAACTATTATAAAGCCCAAAAGGTGAATGAATTATTCCGAATTCCATCATCTTTCTAAAACACTATCTTTACACTTTTAAATATTATTTTCTGCCCTCTAAATATGTCTACTATATATACTATATTGAATCCTGGACTTGCGCCCCATTTACGTTACAGCTGGGTTTGTCTCAGCAGTGTATTGCTCATTTTCCCCAAGCCTATCTGGTTGCTAGAACATGCTGAATATAAGGCCTATGTAGGCATACTGGTTGAGTTCTGTCTAGTCTGAATAGCCCTAAGAAATAATCCACCAATCGATTCCAGGCAACAAGGCTATAGATGAACAAATCTGAAGGGCTGAGGCGGGAACTTCTTCCTCTTCTATGTTAATCATCCTTTCCATATTCGACGTCACTCGCTGTGCACCTTCTTATTATCTACATATCGGACAAATCCCACAAAATAGGACTCCCCTCCAACAAGCCGCACAGCTAACAATCGTATGTATACTGTATAGCTAGACCTGTTTATTAAATGAGAAAAATGTCAGAAAAAATCGTGTTGACAAGAGGTAGTTACGAAACAGGACCGCTTGATACCTGATATTTGTTCAAAATGCTTGGAAAGTGTTTTATCAAATGAAAACTGTCTTAGGTCAAACCACCCTGCTCACGTCGTATTTGTCCGAGTGCACATTTTAGAATAAGTAAAAGAAAAGATGTATGCTGTGCGAAGATCATCCAATGGAATTGCCGAGGCGTTAACGTTCCCATTGACTTCAATAGAAATATCTGACTTTTTTCACAGCACTATCTATAGTCTCTGGGGTTATAGAGCTATTTCACAAACGCGTTGTTGGCGTGCGCTGTTATCGGTCAAAGGGGACCTAGCTCTTCAAAATATAACGAGATTCAAGTGAGAGTTTACTCGAGGAACATGGAGTTCTGCACACAAATTACAGCTGTGGGGAATACAATACCCCGGCGTTATAGAACGATTACTTTCTTGCCGAATTTACTAAGCCACTTCCAGGTGCACCATCTGTCGATCGGAGGTATGAGTGTTTCCGCTGCTTGCCCAGATCGCAAAGTAAATCACAAACCTGGTTTCTATTTGGTTTACCCAACAAACGCCGGTTTCAATAACACCTAATAATACTTAGTCTAACAGGTTATCATGGCTGAGCATTTACACCATTGAACCTGTTTTTAAACATCTACCAGTTTTTCAATTCATGATACAAGTCAAACACTGCTTATGCGTAAATGGCCTGCACAGTATGGATACAGTGTACATGACTGCCAATCGGTATCACTCCTGTTTATCACCGACTGAAAGGCGAATAGACCTTGTAAATTACTCGGTTGTACCAAGGAGGCATCGTTGCTGATGTAGTGTAGTTTAAAAAAAATCGTCACATAATTGAATTTCAGATGATTTCAATTTTTTAAAGAAAGAAGAAGCAGCGATTCAAAACTAAGTTTATAATAAGTAGATAGACAACAAACAAAATGACGCTTTCTTTTATTTCTCTTAACTTTCAGTAGTAGAGAAGAAGTCCCTTGACATTGACGCCGACGCCATATTACTACACACATCGTTCATTTCAAACCCAATGACCCATCATTACCGACGAGTAATAGGAGACAATGATTTGATCTCTATTTCCGAATGTACCAATATATGCAATGTAGATCTTGAAATGACGTACCGTCATCTAACTGATTTCGACTGTTTGAGGATGGATTTTAACAGTTATTTATGAGTGAGATACCACCAGAATTTTCACACAATCTGTCGTGCAGCTGATTGATTTAAATGAAGAGAAAGCTTTGCGTCCGATACCTATATAGACAAAATGTTTTTTTTGGAAATAGTTTCCTTTTATAATATAGAGTCGAACCTTACACAATTATTGGTGCTACATTTTTAACCAGACGGAAAAAGCAGTAAGCGTCAACTTGTCTCAACCTCTTTTGTTGTTTAATAGTAGTCCTTGAAAGAATATCCTTATAAGAAGCTACTCCAAATGTGAATGAAGGAGAGCGAACTGCAATTATTCAGCCCTAGTTCTGACATAGTTATCTTCCCTTTAGAAAAACAGGTGACAGGGTTCCTTTTTTAGGCAAGATCTGCATGACTTTACTCTAAAGGCATAGCAGATTTGTGAAGAGGTATTACGTTACGTCACGTCACGCCAGACTGATAGTACAAGCTAGTCTCACTTTTGTAAAAAGCTGCGAGATGATTGGTTAAAATTCTACTGAGAACGTTGTTAACAGTCAAAACAGCAATTGACATGAATGTGCTATGTGTAGTAGACAAATGGTACTTCAAATGACGATTACACATCTTTACACAAACTTTGGAAGCTAAAATTTGTGTCCACAGTTAGCGCAAACAAACTTTGTCTCTTCTTTCAAAAACAGCATTGATCTGCTAAATGAGCTGCTAGCGTGCTCGGTAATTGGTTTATACACAGGTTACAATTAGTAGGAGATACTTCACTTCGTGGCGTAGTTCTTACATAATTTGTGATGTTTTCCATGCTTTATGGATGATCCATCACGCAATTACAAGATATGCTATTTTCATATTTATCGATTTCCCCCACTTTTCCTCCCACTGTATAACTGTTGAAAACGTACAGTCCCTTTCGGAAAATCTCAATACATACCGATTGACCAAGGCAATAAAAACCCATCTGGATATATTGAACAAACATTGAAACAGTCACTGTTGGAACCAGTTTGTTTCATAACTTACAAAAAGGTAACATCCTAGCTTAGGATAAAGCACATTAGGCAGAGTTTTTAAAAATAAACTTTATTATAGCAAATACTGTGCATAATTAGACTTAGTTCTTCTATCTTATACATTCCATTCACCATCGGTTGGCTAGTGGGAGCTTACTGTTGCCCCGGTGCTTTCTGAGCTAAAGAGGAACAGGAAGCCGATATGTCTGTGATGTCTTTGTATTGTCTTGTGGGGATCCTGTATTTGTCCTGTGTTGTTTTCGGGGCGGTTTCCTCCACCAATGAGCTTGCTTGCCTGAGAGTGAAATAATCTTCAGTACGGCGATAAACTCCAATCAAACAAACCATTTTTGAATATTTCAGTTTCATTAAACAGCATTGATCGTTATACTATCACGAAAGTTAAATCACTTATGGCGGTTTGATAATGGAAACTGCGGTTACTGATCGGCAAGATAACATTAAAGTAATAGCGTAGTTGAGATGTCTTCCTAAAATCCACTGTAGACATATTTCACCGTATTGCCATAACAATGTTCATCCACAGAATAATAACTTTATTTCAGCACATGTTGGGCCTCAGTCAGGACATATTTACTCAATGATCAACATAAAGTGTACACCTATGTAGGTAAATGCTGACCGTTCTAGCCAGAGACACACATCAAACATTGTCCTTCTCAACAATAAAAAAATAAGCGTAGATAAACAAAAACAAACCGTTACAGTAGGCCCCTGTAATCGGCCTGTTTGGATCAATCAATAGCTAAGTACGATAACCACAAGTTTCTAGTTATTGACCCTAATAGTCAAGCAGATGATACTTATCATGTTGAAAATTCAATTACCAGTACTCTTATAATGTATTATTTTTATTGATTTGTATGAAAACAAATTTCCAGTTGATCGCAAAAAAACCCTATAATAATCTACAAAAGTTTCATTCGTCCTTATTTGCTATTCCTTGATGTTGTCTGGAACAGTTTAACATAAAATAAAATAAATACATGCGTAAGAAATGTTGAGAAAAAATAATACGTTTCTAGAATTATTACAGTACTTACAAGAAGTGTTTCTTTAACTTTATTCTTTAGCTGACAGACGGAACATCCATATTGACCTACAGCTGCTACGTAACAGCTGCATGATATCACAGCTTAGTCCCCGTGTATTTATACAGCCGTAATGTTTCTGGCTACGACAAAACAATTTACGTTGTTTTAGCGAATATCGCTACTCAAAATGGTCCAGATTTAAGACCCAAAGGCCTGCACGTAAGGCATGGAGGTCAGGCAACTTCCGATTTGAATCAAATGGTCCGATTAATATCAATATATAACTAAACACAGCGAAAATGCCAAATGATAGAACCGTCATTATATTAGAATGAAAGTCTCGATGAAAGAGATTGTTTCATGCATTGATTGATTGGTGTGTTACGCCATGCTTAAGGGTACTTCACTTTTATAACGGAGATGTATTCCAACAATGATTGGCACTAGTAGAACTAAGATGTGAAGTGTTTCCATAACGGTGAAAGTTTATTTTCCTCCCGAGTTAAGTAAAGACAGTACTGCTACTCGTCAAACAAAGTGCCCTTAGCCAGAGGGCTTTGATGCACCAGACACAGAGTTGATCTTTATTTCAGACTGAATGTGATGGTGATCTGTTATGTTACAAACTTCAACCGTACACACATACAGAATCTCCCGATACATTTTTATTTACAGCGAAACAGGTAATGAAGATTTAGTTCTGCAACTATTTCGGAAAGAAACTAAGCTTGGAGAAGTGACACGTGTTTACTTTTATTCGCAGACTAGAAAAAAATAGACTTTTTCTAGTCCATCTTCATGGACTTATTACATAAGTGACACAGCAACCTGTTGAACGTATTATTACACTCTGAGGATGAGCGGAGGCTGGCGTGTTACACTGAGTGAAACAGCAACCTGTTACTGCTTAAATAAAGGGAGCTTAATAGCTTGTTTTTTGTATGCGTCTTATCTCCCTTTAGTAGAAACTCAAGCATAAGTGATCTAAAAACAGCGGCTAGGGCTTATGTACCAAAAAAAAAAAGGAGAGAATATATATGGCTCTACTACTTATGCAGTAAGTATGGAGAAACGAATGATAGAAAAAGTGCACGAATGAACTTAAGCAGACATAATAATCGTATCTTCATAGAATGGGAAAATTATTTTGTGATTATGCATAATCAATACCATTGATTGTGTTCGGCTCAGACCAGAAATGGTCCAAGTGGAAAAATCCGTAATCTGAACGAAATACACAAATACCTTACTTGCCTTTCGACTTAATAATCAATAAAAAATAAAACACATGTTTTGAATTAAATCAAAACTTGTCTGTTTGTACATGTACCTATTCAGATATTCATTTTTTGTAGCTTACCAGTTTTCATTCATTAAAAGTCTCTCGGTCCATTCGTGGTAGACATTTTGCTGAGAAATAAGCATATTATCATTGAAGTTTGGTTTAACGTTTTGTTGCCTCGTTCAATATGAATTATCTTAATTTGACAAGTGTTTAATTCATTTTTATCCTCGAGAACTGTTAATATTACATCAGTAGTGCAACCCCGAAGAATGAAAGACTCATTTTGACTGAATATTTCGTCTTTATTTTGCCATCGTCAGCAGTGTTAATTGTTAATTGCTTTAGTTACTTTGTTTCCTATCTAATTAGAGCCCGTGGCGGTGGCTATATGGTTAACGTGACCGTCGGCTGATCTTCCTTAGATGAACCGCTTACAGGTTGTGAAGATGGTAGTTTTAACTAAGTTTCCTCTTGGTTTCAACTATATTTAAGTAAAACAAAGCAAGACGTGGACAATCAAATTAAGTACGACATTTAACACCAATCAAACAATTACACGTATAGTGGCGTTGTGGACGGGACGGCGAAAGATATTTGTGCAAGAAAATTACCATTGTGCTTAATGCTCACAATATGGCGAATTTACTATAAAACTGATCTTTATCATAGAGACACGTACACTAATAAATTGTTATAGCCAAGCAATTTGCATGTTGAGCTTGTATGCCGGATCATCCACCGACATATAGAGCTGAGAAGCAAGGATATATGTGTGTTTATTGCTGTCTGGCTTAACGGATTTGTCCCTCATTCAAGATAATAAAATAAGTATGAAATTTATCAAATATTTCTGTTCGTTATTTTGGATGGTTGAGAAAAGGGCCGCGACTAAAGGGTAGTGGGCGAGACTATAAGATAACTATCGTTACACTATGAGGATTAGCGGAGGATGGTGTCACACTGAATGGTCCCGCAATCTGTTGACGGTACTACTATACTCTGAGGATTGGCGGAGGCTGGTGTGTTACACTGAGTGGTCCCGCAACCTGTTGAGTGTATTATTACACTCTGAGGATTGGCGGAGGATGGGGTGTTACACTAAGTGGTCCCCGCAACCCGTTGAACGTATTATTACACTCTGAGGATTAGCGGAGGCTGGCGTGTTACACTGAGTGGTCCTGCAACCTGTTGAACGTGTTATTACACTCTGAGGATTGGCAGAGGACGGTGTGGTACACCGAGTGATACAGCAACCCGTTGAACGTATTATTACACTTTGAGATAGGCGGAGGCTGGTGTGTTACACTGAATGATTCCGCAACCTATTTAACGTATTATTACAGTCTGGTGATTGGCGGAGAATGGTGTGTTACACTGAGTGATACAGCAACCTGTTGAACGTATTATTGCACTCTGAGGACTGGCAGACGATGGTGTGTTACAATGAGTGATACAGCAACCTGTTGATTGTATTATTATACTCTGAGGATTAGCGGAGGCTGGTGTGTTACGCTGTATGATCCTGCAACTTATTTAACGTAATATTACACCTTGAGGATTGACTGAGGGTGGTGTGTTACACTGAGTGATACAGCAACCTGTTGAACGTATTATTGCACTCTGAGGACTGGCAGACGATGGTGTGT
>JARFOD010000001.1:635314-720795 GCA_031763545.1 Mopalia muscosa | reverse complement strand
GCAATTGGTTTGAGGTTGTAATCAATAAGTTCTGAGAGATGGTAAGATTCTGAGGAACAATCTGATACTATGGGTCTTCCTGGGGGCATAGACGGTTGAGGTCATTTCTCCTGTGGTTTGTGGATTTTAATATATACATGCATAAGCCACTCAGCATCAACAAAATCATCACCAAGACGGATGAGCAATGTGTTCACAAACAGCTGCTTGATACATGGTACATTGTTTGTTTGGCTGATTGGGGTTTGACGCCGTACTCAGGGGTACTTCACTTATATGACGACGGATTGTCCTCTTTACAATGCTTCTTTCCTAATTATGGTGGAAAACCGGGAAGTAACCTCGTAAAATCGCTCCCGCGATTGCCGGTGCCACATCTTGTGACTCACTTCTATACCTCAGGGTCGACAGACGGACTCGATCCTGTGAACTGTAGGCTTTATTAAGCACACTCGCTAAGCCACGGCCACGGGCCCTCATACATGATACATACGTCAGATTAATGAATATTAATTCATTGTGTAGCGTATATATTTGTTTATAGTTGTTAATCTATATATAATTAAAGTCATATATTGACTAATGACAGATTGCACACAAATACCTTTAACGGTCATTAAACAGTTCAAGTTAAAGATCGATTTGTGGTCTTCTTTCACACCGCAGTCATTAACAAAGTAACAGTCCTTAGTTGCTTCCATGTCTTTCACAATTTCAGTAATTTCATTAGGTCATTGTGCAATGTCCGGGTAAAACAAATTATCAACCAAGGCATAAATTTTAAATGTGTCGCTTTTAGGAGCCATAAATTTCTTTACAAGAAAGAAAAACGTTCTTTTACCCAGGGCTACGATCTCAAACAACGCAGTTGCCAAAATATTACCACAATGCAATGAAAACATTTCGACCATGCAGTATGGTTAGTTCGTCACAAATGGGCAGAAATATTCGTTTAAGCTCGCGCTTAATAAATATAGCTACGCCTTGTGGTAGTTAAAATAGTAGTTAAATATGAGGTCTTCTTCGTCATTTGAAGTGGGCCCGAGGCAATGCTATCCCCCTTACAGTCTAGCTGTGCTGGGATACGAGTATATCCCCGGGGTCAGCGTATTGTTACATTTCTTCAAGTTGATTGGTAGAAAGATCTGTACCACAACTTGTGGACTCCATTAAGGTGCACTTTTGGCTTTTTAAATTGTTATTCCATGTAAAACATCACGTGATGTTAAAGATAACACGTTGGCTGACAGCCTGGACATGACAAGTAACGCGACAAAATGCGTGAAAAGTCAATCGTGCACTTTACTCAACTTGTGCATGTGAGTACATCGAAATGGGGAGACACTTCTTACAAGTTGTTGGTGATGTCGCCCAAGGCTAAGTTAGACGAATTAAAAGCCATTGATCAGTGTTAACATATTAAAAATGTAACGTTGCATGGTATTCACAGAGTGTTGGATTAAAGATTATCTAGAAATCATACTAATTCAACTTAAAACTCCCTAATGTAAATATTGTTACAAACTTTTCATCTATATTTTAAGGATTTACCTACCCCACCTAGTTGTGAGAAGGATGAACGTCGATTTATTGTAGAATTTTACAGCATAATTGACGAGCTGCCAGGTGCCTATATAATTATACCATAGAAGTGTTATAGACGTACAGGATGGCTGCAGTTATATAGCCTTATGGCACCCAGGGTTACAATTCTCTGTGTCATCATCTCGTTTGGTTCTATTTTATGACATCCTGATGTTGGCGTGAACGAAACGAGGTCAATTATACGATAAAATACTTTGATTAAGTCTTTTTATATTCCAGGATGTGCTGACCACATCAATGGTTTTTCGGGGGATTTATGGTCAGTTCATCCCGCTCTAGCGGTCACCGTCTCCGCCCCACCTTGGCGTGAAATTCCCTTGACACGCCCTGTGCTCTGTGCCCACCTGTAGCGTGTCACTCCAGCCTATAGACGAACCTTTAATTATAGAGTGTGTAGCGATCGTTAAACTGACACCAAATGAAAACCAATTGACAAAAGCAGCAATCAAAGCAAAGTCAAATAGAGGCCTGGTTTCTATTTTAACTAGATTGGTACAATACTGGATTTAACAATAAACACCGCCCTAGAATACATCAACCAATTTCCCAATGTGAAAATTAGACAGGATGCAGAGAATATCAGCGTGTTGATTTAAAGAACGACAAACCCTCCGGTGAATGAGGTGCAACATGGACAGACAAAGGAAATTGAGTGTTTGGACGCCACCCGGCACTATTAATGGTCAACTCGTTCATTATGTTACCATTTACGAGACGCTGTTTTCCGCACCGACAACCTGTTGAAGTCATCCAGTTAGACGGCTTTTGTTCGAATTGAGTCCTCTGTCTGAAATAAAACTGTTGTGAATGGCGTTCACTAAACATTCATTTTCAACAATAATAGCCAATAAAGGATTGATCCAATCCTCATGCTGCTATTTGGCCATTCTGGCTGGCCTATGGGCCGTTGTTATCACAATGGGCAATATATCGCCCATTAAGTGTGTCGGTCTGGTAAGCTTGAATTGGCTAACAGGCCCCATGATGACATTCATTATTTGTTGATTTAAGACGTAATATACAAAACAAGTCTGGTCGTTGTTAACATATAACGACCATATAATTAATGTCTGCCTAAAATCCCCAAAAGGTACAGTTCAAATAAATAAAAACACGAAAAGTAATTATTTTCAGAAAATAAAATACACAAAAAGTGTCCCAAAACAAGTTACTCCTTGTGTTGTGAATCGATTATGATTGAAAGCAATTTTCACATCAATGCCATGTGAAAATCAAATAAAGATTGGGTTTTGACTTCTTCAAAAGTTTTCGTTCGACTCGGGATTAAACGTTGTAAACTATGATAACACAGATACATGAAAGATAAAAAGACAGCTGACTATACAGTTCTTCCATAGTTTATAAACAAAATATTAGGTGTAATGTTTTGCTTGTACTCAATGTCTTTTTCTGTCGAATGGAACGAAGCAAACATTAAGTTGCACTACTGGATTTGTTATCATTTATTCTAAGAAAAAAATCACGTGACACTTTGGATAACACGTTGGCTGACTGCCTGCACATGGAAAGTAACGCGAGAAAGTATGAGAAAAGTCGATCGTGCATCTAGCTCGAAGCAAATGCGTTTGGGATATATTAATCTACACTTGACAAACCCTGTCCTCTATTTGTCCCTGCTCTAGGTTTTTAAGATGATACCGTGGTGTCCTAGCTAATGACCATTTTGTTTGCAATTGGGATCAAGAGTTGTCCCACACGTGACTCCCTGACCACGGTCGAACAATCTTAAATCCAACTGTCAGTGAGGAATTAGCGAGTTTAGGCGACTAGAGCTATCTCATTGAACCCATCACGTCAGCCGAAACCACACGCACCGTTTTGTTACAAAAGGCAAAAAAAAAAGAAAAAGCGCAATTTTTTTACGCTACATCTGTCATCTGCCAAATAAAGCATTCTCGAAAACAAAGAGAAGCATACTTCGTGAGTGTATATCTTCCACCCTCAACACACAGACCGGAGTTACATCTGGCAGAACTACTATCATTACTCATTGTAGAAAATAAAACAGCTTTGACGATCTTTTACGTAAACATCAAGTACCATTATTACTGTCAATACATTAGGCGTAATTCTTTAACAAAAATATTGTCACCTGTGATAATTCATTTCTGAAAATATGTTTGTGTCCTTTATTTGGTTCAGTTCGCAATGTTGCTATCAAGATGCCTACATAGTGAGATAGAATATGAGGTGGTGGTGGGAGTTCTTTCGAGGGAATGAATATAGTAGAATATAAAGTAAAAATACTTGAGGTGTATATGTCCCGCCCTGCTCCCCTTCTCCCCACACACCCTGGGTGATATTTTCTGCCATACTCATGATAGAACTTTGTGGAATTCAGCAATTTGGAAGACACGCCGTTAATAAATTGAGATAGCTTTTTGTCACTTTGACAGTAAAAGCTACGATTATTTTGTTTTTTAATAGAGGCGAAATTATTGTGTTAATGTTGTTTTAAAGCTTATCACAGAACCCCCCATGGCAATATATACAAGCCGTACATACATGTATGATATGCCTAGGAATTAAAAATTGTCTGCTCAGAATAAAAGATTGTTATAAACTGACTGCCATGGAAATGTATTAATCGACCACCATGACATAGCCATTTTCCCAATGATTTGCCAGCGTTGACATGGTAATTGGTCAAATTGCTACCGTCAAAAAAGCTATGCTATACATATACACGGCGATATTACTGCAGGTAAAAGCCGATGTACCTATGTGTCATCTAGGGTTAATGTGTGCGAGTTCTTACAGCAATTTTCGTGAGTTCCGGAAAACAGTAACCCTCAGAGCAAATATTGGCAGACTAATACTCGATAGGTCCTCCAGGTCGTTGACTACAAAACTTGACACATTAGGATTAACATAGAAGAGCGTCTATTTGCGCTTCACTATGACCAGCCCAATCAGTTGAATAGCCCGGGTTCTTGGGTCTTAATTAGGATGAAGGAAGTGTCTCTGTTAGCACGTCTTCCTTCTGTGTCCACTTTTGTCCGCTAGGTGGCCAATCTGAGGATTCAACTCACACCTTGAATTCGAGTGGGATGTACTGATCTTATCGCGAGCACAGAGTCTCAAAACAAAGCCATCATAACGTCACATGACCTCTAATACCATCACAATTAAGCTTAAAAAACACCGAGAATAGAGCTTTAGGGAGAGGAAACAATTAAATCTCCCTTGTATTGATTATTTTTAACTTTGTTATCCAAACATATGGATGAGGCTATTTATTCAATTGAAATGTAGACAGATAGAAGTAAACCGGGTTTCAATTCCGGTTTCATCACATTCTATACACATCTACCGGACCACTATATGCAAAATCTGTGAACACACTTAACATATAGCAACTATCTCCTGATGATGGCATAATAAATGCTGAAATCTTGAGTCAAAATGAAGTTATCGTTTTTCGGAATAACACTACTTGTGAATTATGTTAAACTCTTCAATGGAACTATATGATATTGCAAGAAATAACACAATCTCTCAAATCTTTCTTTCTTTCGAATACGTTATTATTCTCTTTTCGCGGAGAATTATTCAAATTTGATCAATTTAACCTAGACTTTATGTTGAGAGCATTACGTCGTAGTCAAAATCATTGTTAATATCAAGGGATATATATAAGTATATATTTAGTCTAACACACATTCAACAAATGGATGCCATCAGTTGCCGATGTATTTAAACATAGAGAATGATGAATAATTTTTGTGTTTTTGCGTAGAAGGCCGGGTGGCCGAGTGGTCTAGGTAGCCTGCATTTACTGCTGGCGATTCGGTGCCTAACTCTGACGGCCGTGGGTTCGATTCCCGGATGGGTTTCAACCTACAAAATTTTCTGAACAGGTATATGCTATAACTAAGAAAGTGTTATTCCAAAATAACGAAAATACTGATAGAGAATGATGTTTAGAGGGAGATTTATCAATTTGTCCAAGTGTGATATTACTTACAGAGTGTGTTCTTTCTGTTTTGTCCTCATAGGGTTTTCGTTTTCGTTCTTTTAAACAGTTTATATTCAGTGTTGTTCCTTATGCCAACAGTCTATTTTTTACGCAAGAAAATGTTTAATGAGCTTTTAGTATCATTTTGGGTATCACAAGTTGCATATCTTTTAAAATCTGTTTCCGGTCGATTTTCTTTTAAATGTTTCTGCAGTATATTTGTGATTATTTTTGTTGTGGCCTTTATACTCCAGATGGTGTTTTAGGGGTTTTTCTTTGACAGGAACACTTCCACAAGTTGTCAACTTGTCAGTTAATTTGATGATTGTTTATGTATCTCTCATTACTATTATATCATAACATATTTAGTTAATTTCGAGAAAAACACCCACACGGTTTAGCTATGTTCCATTACAAGTTGTTGCAAAACTAGAAACACGAGGTTTGTAAGGCGATAAGAGCCTGGTATTTCTACACGAGATAAAACCCTTATCAGACAGTTCCTCGAGCTAGTCTTCGCCACATCATCAGGCCAGACTCTAGGAGTAAGCCGTCTCGGAAACAGACACAAATCTTTTCTGACATCACACTAGGGAGTCTAGGCGCTTATGAAATTAAAACATAAAACATTTAGCAACATGGTCTCAAGTTGCATTCACCGAGAAAGGAACAATCAATTACAATTAATTGGGAACACTTGAGTAAGTTTCCTAGTGAATGGCTTGGACAAAACCCAGATTTTGGCTTACGTCATGAAGGGTGAACACTGCAGCGCCTGGCCCTGCCAGATCCGTGCTCGAAAAGCCTGAATATTGTAAGAAAATTACTACTGCTGTACAAGAAAGCTGGAGGTTTGAAATTTGGCACGATTGAGGCAAATACCAGCGGTTTCATGGGGTTGTTGGCAGAACAGGAAAATTATTTTTGCTTCACCATTGAGTTTTTGTAGATGAAGAGACCAAGGCTCATACCAACCCCTAGACTCTACTCTCACGGCGATACTAGTTGTCTTAATGGGTCAGCACTTAAATCATTATCATAAAACATGTGCGCTGAGGTGCCACGGATTTTTTTCTTCGTGCTAAAATAGTTTTTCATGGAATACACACAACGACTTGCAGTACTTTAAGATGGAGAATTTGTTAAATGGGCTTCTGTTCCCGAAACTTTTGCAAATAAAACTGTAGTTGTATTTATCCCAAGAAATAGTAGTTAAATGTTTCCATGGCTATGAGAAGAAAAGGAAGAAAAAAATAAATAGAACTGCTAAAATGTTTGTTTTATTTCAGAGCAACGTGTTTTATAGGGCAAAAAAGAAAATGAACACAGAAATTAGCTGAGTCTGGTTACAAACAGACCTTTAGCAGATAGTCGAAGAAAGGTGAGATTGATTTGGTTTGATGGTCTGTGAGCCCTTTAAAAAGCTATTTGTTTGTCTTTAACTTATTATTAATGATATATTGTCTTAAGATTAATAACTTAAACACCATGTCTTTGCATGCTTGATTCATTATCTTCTGAATGTACAATAGATACAGTATTAACAATACATTTCCAGCATTTTTATCAGGGTTTGTTTTTTTATTGGGGTTTAACATCGTACTCAAGGGTGTTCCACTTCTATGGCGACGAATTGTCCCTTGTTCACTTTTCCTTGGTTACATACGGATGGAAAACCGTGAGGATCATCGAAACAACCACCAGTCATTGCCCGAGCCGCACCGTGTGACTCACTCATGTACATGATGATCGACAAGTGTATTCGAACCCGCTGACGATACATCGAAATAGGATGAGTATGCAGACACGCTTACCACTAAACCACGGCAACAGGCGCTTGTTGTATAGACCCAAAAAATGTTACAGAATTCTGATTTACTGAATGCAAATATACCAAAAGGAATCTTTGACAATTATACGCCTTAGAATATTGAACATTGATAATGAAGCCTGTTTAATGCAATATTTCATTCAATTGATGATCCGAGCAAAAGTTTGAAATCAGCTCTTTGGCCAATAGTGTTTCTGCCTTTCTTTACATTTTGTCGTTTGGATCCTAAACATAAGGCTTTAATAAATACCCGATTAGCGTGCTGGATGGGGCGTGTACCAGCCTGTACTTTATAACTTCGTAGCTTCCCTAATGGTTTATCCACCTATTTGATGCACGTGTTCCATGGATCGACAGTATACATAATCATACATTCACTTGATTTATAAAACAGTTGCAGATTTGAGAGTTTATAGCTAAGGCATGGTAAACACCCCTCCTGGTTACTAGATACGAGCTTTCTGGTTTCCTTAAGACTGATTCAGTGGTGAAACCCTTCGTAATGGCACTTAAGTCATTTACCACATGTCAGCCAGGTGAATTATAAATTACCTTAGGATTTGGACCAAAACTTGGAGCCACACGACCCAGTTTGGATCATACTCCCACAGATTCCGTGTATCGTCTCCAGTCGCCGTGACACGCACACACACACAGTGGTATATGTGGATGTAATCCAGTTGTAACTAGGACCAAAACGCTGTGTGTGGCGACCAACAAAAAAACAACCCAACATAACACTCTCCAGATTACGATAAAAGCATCCACTATAAACTTTGAAACAATTATTGCCACAATACTAATAGCAAACATAAGACAAAACAAGAAAACCTAACAGACGCACGTTGTATATACTAAACGTCATATTATATTAACAATACGTGTATGTGTATTATTATAGGGTTTAAACGACTCCGATTTAATGGTAAATTATACAAGTATTAGATATGCCTAGGACTCAAAAGTCTGTCTGCTCAGAAATAAGGAAGTGCAATAAACTGACCAACATGTAAATTTATTAATCAACCGCAATATTATTCGAATGGATGCATTAGCCGTTTGAACATTCAGTTAATCGAGTAAGATGTTTGTCTATAACAAATTAGGTAAATTTGGCTTCCATCAAGTGACATGAAATATTCTGAAGGCATCCACGAGTAACAGATATTGGCACAGGATGTTCTTAACAAAAACGCTAACTAAATTATTCTGAAAAACTTGCAAAGTAGCTAATTATGACTAAATTAATTACTGTTGATTTCCTAAGATCAGTTAATTGAATAAGAGATATACCAGAATGTTATATACCGGCATATACTATAGTCACCGTAACTTTAAAATTCATTTCGAATTTATGTTATTAAATGATAGCTAAATTCATAGCATCGCCCTATACAACGATTGGATAGTAAATTGTAAAGCCAGAGAAAGGGAAAAGAAATTTAAAAAAAAAAAAAGAGTAGAAAAGTGTAAATTATACAGACCAGTTTTAACACACTCTATCGATGGCAATAAAATTGTGGAGACATATAAAAAAAATTGAATTACATCAAGGCGAATACTTGTTCATATTTATTATGACGTTTATTACAAAGGTTTAACCCACATGTTTTGGTCAAAGGAGTTTTGGTTTATGTTGTGTTAGATTTGAACACCCTCTGGTTATGCGTTAACAGATCATAAAGCTCGCTGAACAAACACTATATGTTTATGTACATTCTTGTAAATTATGAAATATGTTTTTGTTATTGGTCTATATGCTCGACAGGATTTTAGCCTTTTGGGCTTTCATAGTTTGGAGGAAAAGACGACGATGCGTTTATTTAACACTAACAAAGAACTTGTTTTAGTAGCATTTAGAAGCAGTAGCATTAATAAAGAAGTTATTGGGAGGATTTAGAAGAAAGGAATCAATTCAGATATGCTCCCATAAGTTTTATTTCGTACTATTTTGATTATTTTTTTAAAAATTACCCTATACAATTTGGAATATGATTGAGATTTATTAAGAACTATGGATAATGATTTGGACATATAGTAGCACGTATATTGGTCAAACTAAATAGGAGTGTGAAGTATAAATATATTGCTTCAGACTGCATATACTCCTGCATCTGAGTTTATGGTTGACGCTATAGATTCAATATACGGTTCTAATAATACACTATATTATGGCTGTAGTATGACGTTTGACCTTCACTGGACTATTCACACAATGTAAATCGTCCTAATGGACATTGACTCGATGTAATTGGGGACAATTGTTGATAAGTATATAGTTCCCAATACATCAGTTACAGGGCTGGACATGAACTCTTGGCGAGGAGTTCAGCTACGTACAGGGCCAACCCAGTGCTACAACTGTATATGTTTATATAGTCGTGGCAATTAAGGAAACATGCGATGTTTGTGAGGTAGCATGTGTTTGGAGATCAACGGTAGAACAAAAATCAGTTACCATTGTGTTGTCTGAACCAAACGGCCATCAATGAATTAGTCAAAAATAACAAACCATAAATAAGCATTGGAAGTTATTATTAACCTCGGCCACGTGACCGACAATCAATTCGAGTTATTATTTTATTCACATCGCAAAATGGCAATAAACAAAAGAGAGACCCATATCCACCTGGCTCTAGTTTTGTTGCTGATGTTGTTGTTGTTGTTTATGTCCCACATATTGAAATTATTTCAGTTATTATATCGACAAAAACAGTAGTACATGAAATTCGTTCAACTTGTCTACAGAAGGATTTTTGTCTACAAAAGGATAGTCGAAATACAGTACAAGTCAGAGAGAAATAAGTCGGTTAAAGACATGTGCTTAACTTATCTTAACCAAATCGGTCATAGAAACATCGTTTCTGGTAGCTGTATTTAACACTACTGAACCACATCATATCCAGAAATATCGGCTCAGCGGATCATGATGATTGGTCAGGTCTTGATAATTAATGTTTAAAAGAGAACTTGTTAAAAATGAAATGATAAATGAGATGTTTCAATCTCAAATATGCAGTATTTTTTATAATCCTCTTTTCTCAAACGTGCATTATTTTTTTTAATGACCTGTTCTCAAATGTACAGTATAAAGTTCGGTTCATAAACATGCAATAAGTGTATATATACGAATAATAGTATTATTCGTATACTATTCTGTTTTAAAACATACAGTATAATGTTCACCTCTCAAACATGCAATATATGTATAATGTATTCAAACAAGGAATCTGTATAGGATACATTATTCATATAATATTTCCATTTTCAAAGTATGCAGTATAGTTCAAATGTTCTGGGTTCAGACATTCATTATTTGCACCATGGTTTGCTCTAAAAATAAGTATTTGACTTATGTTCTGTTCTTAAACATGCAATATGTTGCATAATGTTTTGAATTATGCAGTTTTAAGAAATGTTCTGTTCTCAAGCATGCAATTTGTGTATGATGTTCTCAAGCATGTAATTTGTGTATAATGTTCTCAAGCATGCAATTTGTGTATGGTGTTCTCAAGCATGCAATTTGTGTATAATGTTCTTAAGCATGCAATTTGTGTATGATGTTCTCAAGCATGCAATTTGTGTATAATGTTCTCAAGTATGAAATTTGTGTATAATGTTCTCAAGTATGCACTATTTGTATGAGGTACTGGTAATTAACCTGCAATATTCTTTTATATAATGTTTTCAAAACCTGCAGTATTTGTATAATGTTTTTCACCAATGCAATATTTATATAATGTTCTGTTCTTAGGCATCCATTATTTGTATAATTTTATGTCGTCAAACAATCAATATTTGTATAATATTTTCAAAAAGCAATATTTTTTATAATGTTCTGTTATCAAGCAGGCAGTATTCGTATAATGTACTATTCTTAAATATGCAATAACTTGTTTAATGTTTTCAAATATGCAGCATTTGTATAGTTTTTATCTCAAACCTGCAATATTTGAATAATATTTTCGAAATGCAATATTTGTATAATATTTTGTTCCCAAGCATGCATTATTGGCATAATCTTCAGTTCTCAAATATGCGATATTTGCATAATTTTTGTTAAAATACAGTATTTGTATAATATTTTGTTCTCAAGCATGTAGTATTTGTATAATCTTCTCTTCTCAATCATGCAGTAATTGTATATTGTTTTCAGAATGCAAATTTTGTATAATGTTCTGTTTTCAAGTTTACAGCACTTATATACTGCTCTGTTCTCAGTATTTGTATAATGTTTTGTTTCAAACAGACAATATTTGTAAACGCTGTTCATGTGAGTGACTCCGGTGCTGATGATGATGTCATTAGTTGTTGTCGTCCAATTATTTCACAGATATGCTGTCATTTGCAAGTGTTAAAAGTGATTTTGCCGCTTCCCTAATACAATTCAAAACTTGATGAATATTGAATTGGTCAACATTTTAAAAACAATTGCTAGACGACTCCTTCATTTTTTTTTTTTTTAGATTTACCATATGCACAGATATGTATTTTGTAGATCCCCCCCCCCCCCCCCCACACAGACACACACGCACACTTCCTTCGCCCAGTTTGAATGAAATAACCTTACACACACACTTACACACAACCCCTCAGAACACTTATTACAGCAAACAGACAGTTATCAACAAGTGGCGGTCGGTCGGAAGTACGTAACGGCTTCCTGTTGTCCTGGTGCTTTCAGAGCTAAAGAGCAACAGGCAACCGATCTTTGCATTGTCCCGTAAGTCAGTGAGTCTTTGTGTGTTGCCTTTGTTTGGATGGTTTCCTTCACTCACTGGGCTGGCTCTCAGTTATATGAGCGAGTTAACCTTAAGTATGACGAAAAGCCCCGATCAAACAAACAGTATCAACAAGCGAGGACATTACCCCATAATATTGTACATGTTCATGTACTTAGTTAATGAAAAAATATATATATTTTTCTGTTTTGATAAATGTTGAGGAATGTGCCAGTGTCTCTTCCTGGGTTCAAACCTCAGATCTGTGGCTGACGGGGCCATTGCAGCACCCTGTCCACATAGCAACCTAGGCCACTAATAACACTTTGTAAATATAACACATTGCTACAATGTATTCAAATATATTGAATGGTGTAACTTTATATAACAAGAACCCACCATATTACAGCATATTGTACATTCAAATAGTTTGAATTGATATTTTTAGACACACTGTAGGCCTTTGCGTGCATTTATATACAAACCGGTAATGGCGGAAAGGTTGATAGTTTTGAGAAGATTGGCTAAGTATGCCCCGCTCATTTCCGCGTAGGGTAGGCCTATCAACTGTTTGAATTAGCTGCTGAGTTATTTTGTAACTTCTATATAATAAAGACAAATATGCCTTATTAATATTTACAACTGTCATGTGTATATCTCTATAGCCTCAAGCAAAATACGAATTGGTGAGGGCCGTTTGATTAAAAGTTTGTACAGGTTTTTTCGTGGGACGTCGGTAGAGGGCGCTCCACACGACAGAGGGCCACTAAGCTAGGAGCTGTGGTCTGCTATGCGATCAAGTGTAACCTGTAGCGTGAATACATTTTGGAAGACGCTGTCAATCTAAAGACGTGGTCACACAGCGAAACCAGTGAACCTAAAAGTCCTAATATACAATACTAATGTGACAAACAAACTTGGGAAATACTGTTTGAGAATGGAGCCGATTTGAGGACCTTAATTTAATATTCTAGATTCTACCTGGGATATCATTAATTTTTCAAAGTGATTTTGGATTGGACAAAACGAGTAATAACTGCTCAATCTGAATGCACCAGGTGTTCCAAGGAATATAGTCCACCTGTGATCGATTAAGTAGATTAACGGATTAACTAAGGATTAAGATAAGCACAGGTGAGCAGTATACGTGCTGCTATGTGATTCGTATTATCGCTGCACTTTCGGATTATTGTCACAATCAAGGTAGGTTGAACAAAGTTTGTTGTTTAGGTATCTACCACGTTTGTCCGCCTAATTTTCCATAAAAAAACATCATGGCTACTGTTACAAAGTTAAAGTGTGAGTTTCTAAATATATATGGTGGGCGACTCTCGCTTTCCATAATAACTTTCAATTTTATTTCTCAGTTCTGGGTTTTGTGTTTATATTATATTATTAAGTTCGATGCCACTGGTTTGTGCAATTGTTTTCTACGAACATGGTTAATATCTTTACCTTGAGTTTCCTCGGAAAGTATTACCAGATAGCGTCTTGTGCCCGTTTATTTTCATCGATCTTGTTGTTGTGGCCGAATGCAAATTATAAGCTCTGAGTGAAAAAAATCTCTGATATCCGTGTAATTTTTATAACGGGGCAATTGTTGAGAATGCTAGGTTCCAGTTTTTCATGTCGTTAGTCAGATATTGTCTCTCTGAACTGCCGTGATATATCGCTATCTCCGAAATTGAGAAGTAAACTGCACTAAATTTTTCTGAGCTAATTGAGTTTTTGTGGTGTGGTCTCCAGTTAGCCAGTCAAACTACAGTCTACAGTCTAGTGAATCGTCTCGGTGATTGATCTATATCTTACTGCTAATCCCGTTGTTTTGTCTGTACGTATTCCAGAAATGTTGTATTGAACACAAGAGTCGAGCAGGCTGTTATCTGGCTTCGTGTACCCATTACTGGGTTGTTAAGCGCGTCTCTGCTTGGCGTGTTTTACAGATTCCCCATTATTTAAGACCGTGTTACAAAACTGTTAAATCATTCACTTAAACAACAACTGATGGCGAACGAAAGATTTCTGCTCGCTCGCTCTACAAATCTAAGGTTAAATGCCCAAAGACAAGAGATTGAATACGTGATTTCTTTCCAGCCGTATCTTGGTGTTGTTTATAGCAGGGTTAAGCAAACAGGGACACCGAATAAACAAACAGTCGTTTTCATGCGGCCCCTTTAAGGAAAGAGAGAGAGAGAGAGAGAGAGAGAGACTCACGTTGTACTACAGATCAGCCAGGCGTTGTAGTCACTGGCTCCGGCTTTATTCACAAGAGTGACCAGTAAACCGAACAGCCTACATTCCAACCGCTGATCGCCAATCGCTACTGAAATAGGTGTACTCGTTCTGCTGCGAAACATGAGATTTCCCTTCCTTTACAAAAATTCTGTGTACATATTAATAATTAAATTGTAGTGGGGAGTGAGTGGCCGTGTCTTTGGAATAAACTTAGTCGTTAAGCCGACATTCAAATTTTACCGTCGCCATTTTATATTAGCGGACGGGGAGAGGTCTTAGGCCAGTCTCAGCTATTTCAATAATTTCTTTATGGGTTTTTATTATTAATATTGACAAAGTTATGTGTTAAATTTCTGTGTCCATAAAAGAGGGACGAGCAAATGGTACCATGTACCCGTAGTACACTGACGTCGGGCGCTCTTATTAAATATCTCTAAAACATGCCTTTGTCGGTTACCATAGCGTTATTTGGTAAATCTTTGGCGTTTGTATTGAATAAGTCGTGCTTTAGACCCGAACTAAGAGATCGGAGGTTTTTAAAGGACTGTTACATGATACACGAACAACTGTCACGCGGCCTTTACACTTTAATCAGACAAACCAGGGATTCAGTTCAAGTGCCATACACACGAATACAACAGTTTCAAGTTTTGAATTTTTTTTTAAATAGAAATAACCTCTTTTTAACTTTAGACTGAGCTTCGCCTACCAAAATAACTCTTTTAATTTAAACAATATTTTGCGTTATTATAGCTTTTTTTGTCTTATTTCATACATTAATATAATACTCAGATAATTTTAGTTTTATTCAGAATTTTATTTGGAACAAAAACAAAATACGATTTTCAGTCTTTTTCGGAATTTACCCTGATTTTAAAGGTAAATGATTCTCTTTTATTTTGTATTGTAGGATGTTTGACTTTCAGTGGATAAACACCATTTACTGTAAATTTTGCAGGGAACCAAACCTAATTACATAATACAGCTTGCCAAATTATGTTTTTTTAGGATATATGTTTTCTCTAGTATTTTATGTTGATTAGGTTAGTGGGGAAAAACTTTAAAATGAATTAAAGACCATGCAGTAACGAGCCAACAAATTTTCGTGGGATTTCATATACACGAGCACGTTTCTTTTTCTGCTAGACGGGGTTATTAATGTCAAAATGTATAAGGGTCCTATGAAGAAAAATGCCGTTTGCTGTTGATGAGCTGGCATTTAAACTGTTGCATGACATAAAAGTTTGCGAACACCTCTTTTCTCCAGTCTGACTAGAATTCTAGGCATGTGTGAATTATAGTGCCCTAAAGCCAGTTGAATTGATACTCGCTAATTGTATTACATTTAACGACAAAGATCCACCTTACACATGGCGCCCTCGGTGGATAAAACAAAGAAAAACAGGCATATTGTTAATGTTGTTTAGCCATAGAAAACCGGTGCTTCTTCAAATACGTTCTTCAGCACTATATCTATTTTAGTGTTCGGTTGTGTTAAAATTTGTTAAACACTACTAACATAGTTACACTGTCTATTTTCACAGGACAGTTATATTTAATTTATGTTCAGTGGAATGAAAATCAGTTTAAAAATTAACTCTATTCCCTTCTTTTCCACTCATATAATAACACTTTCAAATCTGTACTTCTGTGTACCTCTAAATCATAAAATACCACATAAAAGTGGACTGAAAATCTGTACCATTCTTTACGGCCCAACCTATAAAATACCACATCCAAGTGGACTGAAATCTATACCATTGTTAACTGCCAAATTATAATCTATGTATATCATTATTCACTTCATAAATGCTGTATTCAAGTCGGCATTAATTCTAAAACATCACGTGACATTAATGATAACACGTTTGCTGACTGCCTGTACATGCCAAGTGACGCGAGAAATTGCGTGAAAAGCCAATCGTGCAATAAACTCCTAAGTCCGAGTCGATTTCACTATAAAACCATTCACTTGTTAATGTAATAAGACAAAAAGAAATCCATTTCCTAGCTAGTTATATACAAGTACTGTGCAGAGCGAAATCTCAGGACTGTATCCGTAAGGTCGATAATCTCTCTGACAATGGTCGTTTATGGGACTTCAGGTTTATGAATATAACACCACCCTGAGCCTTTAATCGTAAACTTCCTATTGTTACCCAAAGAACTATTACATTACTTCCTTATAGTGTTACCCATTTTCGGTTTTATCAAATAGTGCAATAAAACTGCCATGAGTTAAATGTTACAGGTGTATTTTGTAATGCCAGATTCCCTGGGGTGTTGGCAAAGGTTTAGCCCTTTATCGCCTGCTGTTTATGTAAGTTTTTTTTTTGTAGAACTTATTATAATAGTTAAAGGAACGAAATGTCAGGGGCAATTCGGATATGACCTCTCGACATTCTTTTTTTAAACATTTTATGAAAATATCAGTGAGGAACAATGTAAGAAAACAGAGGGCCAGAAATGTGTTCTCTTACGGCTATACGGCTTTCTAATAAGAAATATAATAAACTTGCATGAGTTGTTGTCGTATTTAATGACTTGATTGTATACTTTTGCTGGAAGAAAGTCATAAACGACGTGAGGCTGAATGAAACCACTGGAACTTTAGCTGAGTTGAAGAAATAAACACTCCTTGCTGTTATAGCAAACATAGCGATAATGAAATGTCAAGTGTAAACCATCAATCTGGTCGTTTAAGTTAAATCAACAGCTATTGGGGTCCAGGCTGCAAGTCTACGGGGCGGGGATAAATGTAAGGACGGGGGTGGGTGGAGACGGGACGATTCCTTGACGAGTCTTTATGAGACCAGCTGGAGACACGGTCAGTAGCTCTTAGATTTAATGACCAATCACGGCGAAGATTCCGTCTGAGGTTCGCTTATGTCCACTGCTCCCTGGGAACCAAGGAATGACATTTGGACATTGGCGTATGTTAGCACGTGACGCCTGATAACCAGTAAACGAATGACAAGATTTATAAACAAAGTGGATAGCTGAATTGTGGAGTATGTACGTCTGTTGATGTTGGCTGTCAACACGAACCACAACTCTGTCAGATTGATTCAAAACTTGTACCCTTCACAAAACCTTTAGGCTTCATAAACTTGAACTACGTGTCAGCACAAATGTAAATTTCGTTATATAAGTACTTTTCCTTAATTTAACACAACCCCCCAATCATTCTTTCGAAAATATACAAAACGTTACGAGTAGCCTACTGTGTTTAATCCGAGGAAATCTTTCATGACAACACATAAATGCTAGTACAATGGGCGACTGCCACTTGTAGATTTATAAATTGCATAGCTTTACCACATGTTTGATTTTAGTTACATCTTCGGTAACACTAGTAAATATAATATTCTACCAGAGACCAGTAAACGTTTGACATAAACGTGATACAAATCATCGTGCAATTTGCTTTCAAGTGTGAATTATAAAGGTACAATCTGATAGATTATTTGATAAATCCAGCCGTTGGAACGGGCACACGTAACCGAGATAAAATACACGTAGCCTACCATTGTCTATTTACTCAATTTTTTTACCAACAAGTTTGATTTTTCAAGTCGCAAAAGATTTGTCTAAAGTAAGGACGAATACACTTCCACTGTTCCACACTACTGTGACGTGCACATTCTTGTTAGACATTTGTAACAACGGTTAAAATGGCCCCTTAACAATGCTTAGCATTCTGCTTTCAATGACTGTTGGCCTTTTCAGTGAAATTTGTATTTGTCCTACTATTTACTTTGAACTAAAGTTTCTTCAGATAATCGCTGAAATCCTGTCTATGCTGGTGGACAATGTATTTTGGCTTGACCTTGTTCATATGTCCTTTTCTTAAAGGTATGTCGTTGACACAGTAACACAGAGTAAAATATTTTAGTTTGAGAACAGTCAAAAGAAACGGGTACTGTGACTGTATCTCTGTTCGTATTTTGGGCACATGTTTATTCTTTTTTAAATTAATTTGCTTGATTAGGAACGAGTTGTTATATATTTATTCTAACGGTAATAAACAATTTTGAATAAAGCTAAGCCGTTAAGGCGTTATAGAATTGAGGAACGCTTCTTCACGTGATCCTGTCTCCGATCAACGACTGGTCAAACTGGGTGACCAGACTTTTTCAACAGTAGTCATGACCAGCTACTCCTTCACGAACTACTCCCAAAACAAAATAACTCAGATCTCTTGGGGCCTTTTAAGACAGATTCTGTCAAACTGATGATTTTACACGGGTTTTATTCATATTGTATCTGTACTCAATGTATGTCTACATAATTCATATATGTTGGCTCTGAACAACTTCATCATGTACATTGTTTCTGGTCCGTCACTTGGTTTAGAGGTCATTGTCATTCCCATGCGATGTATTGATTTTTCCTGGTATCAATTAATCGATACTATCGTCTCTCTTCATCATCGAGGGGCAGCTTTATTCTAAACGAGTTCAATTTTCTATCCCTATTAAACGTTATAATTATTGACCAATAGGCTACAACTAAACTAGATTAATATGTTTTATTCTCCCCCTGGAGAACTTAATGAGCCTGTCGGCGATATCTGAAACATTTCCTTATCCTATGATAATTAAACAGGACTGGGTGATCTTCTGTGTCGTATATGCTGGACACTGTTCATGACTGACCGATTTCTCATCCCTCGATTAAGATTTGAAGATTCGCATCTTCGGGAAGTTGATTTCCCCTAAGACTCCTGTCAAACTACTAATTAATGATATTTTCCTGTGTTCCCTGTCATCCAGGTCAGTAAAAGAAAATAAGTTCATTTTCTTTCTTCGTGTATAACGTTGTTGAAACAGGTTTTCTTGTCGTGTATACGGTAGGCCAAAAGATTGCATGTTTTCTGTTTTTTTTTCATTGGGTTTTGTTTTATAATGACATCACATTTTGATCTACAACCTTGCCATGTCATATTCCCTTAACATGATTTACTATCCTACTTGCTTTTCATTTCGCATAGTTCGTAAGAAAATAACACTGAGTCATACTATATTCACGCAATGCGACAAGTATGTTGACGTGTGTGTGATGCAGTACGCACGCATTGGAGTACATGCGAGTTCGTTTTCTCCATCAGATGGTTTACTGATGCTGTTTTTTGCACAGTGGATGCACAGTATTTCTCCTGATTGCACCCACCTTAAGGGTGCAGCAATAGAACAAGGCAACCTTTAACGCATTGCTTTATTATCATACCCAATATACAGATATACAACAACATTTTACACCATATTAAGCTCATGGTGATACACTACGTCCTTCAACGAAACTAACGCATAAACTCGATCTATAATGTCCTGTTACTCTTTCAGTATATACGACTCCAGACACACACCGTGTCCATTCTGCACATATAGCTGTCAATAACTTTTAAATATCGTCACTTACTGGACATTTAAGTTAATTTCTCTGTTGTGGAATGAAGTCAAGTCCACTCATTTGCCGACATTTATTACTGACCCAACGCGATATGGTTTTATGGATTCCATAAAGCATTCCTTTATTGTCACCTTGATAACAACGGGGGTGTTGAAGATTTTCCAACACAAAGCTAAAGTGAAGTTGAAGCACTGCACCGTTAATGCTTTCCGCCGCGACAGCCGATTATGAAAACTTTGTATAAACCGATCCCTTGATAAACAGACCAACTTTGGTTTTACATAAAAGCTGAATTTAAAGTATTGCATTGAGATAAATGATTACTGTATATAATTAAATCCAGGTTCAGTTTAATTTGAATAGGTACACATGCAAATGCACCCTGATTGATACATCAAACCGAGATACTTGGACACATTAAATATTTTGTTAACGATGAAAATTCCCAAAGAACCCGTTTTTCAACTTGCATGGGTGTAACTACATCGGTTTAAACACTGTCAATGATTTTAGTTTAAAGTATAATCGTCTAATATATTGTTTTTTTTATAGTATACTTTATACGAGCTTATTGATGTTTTTATTTTCTTAGAACGTAATAATGTGCCATACATTTGACATAAATTTTATTTAATTATTCAATAATGATGATAATATTTAAAGTAGGCATTTATATTAACATAATGCCGGGAGTCCATTTTAATACTGACGGATCGTTAAAATAACATTTATAAATTCCAGTTTTAACCCAATCCGACTTGTTCCAACTTAAGCAAGTCTTTACCACTATAAAGGCATGTGGCAGCTTGATTTTTGGAGTAAAATCTTACAAAAATAAACAGTAAGAGAGGCCTTCCGACTGAACACTTGTGTTAGGTAAACAGCACACGTCCACCAGCAAAGCGCTTAAGGCAGGCCTCTTAGAACTCACAAAAAACAGTTGGAACGAAGACTCTGACAAATTCACGCCTTATTGGTCTACTCCTGTTACGCCATCTGTTGTAAGGTTTTCCGTTTAATATTACTAGCAGATGGTAGGTTCATGACCGGCACAGATAACCATGCACCTTTAACTAGACTTATATTCTGAATATATACTCAGCAACGATATAGGTAAATGTATATCTGTTAAAACCACGGCTATGCGGGTATCACTGCATTAGTATTTCGCAGCATGTCTATTTTAAGGGAGTTGAGGACTCTGATAGCCTGGAGTTTATTTGTAAAATTGTTGACATTCAAGTAGAAGTTATTCATTACATAAATGCGCATCTGGCACACGTGTCTTCGATCCTTTTTTGAAACAAGTTATATAATCTGTAGCCAATGCTTAATGCAATGCCTGAAACTCTGCCAATAGCACAGTTCCTGGATAAAACTCAAATAGGACATCGTTTGATATTATTCACAAATATAACGAGAAACAGAGGCAACTATAAACAGAGTTTTGAACTTTGATGTTACATTGTATAGAAGAAAGAAGCGCACGTGTAGCGATTATATAGATGATGACTCTTCTATATATCATGTGGCGTATATATGATTCCTCTGGATTTACTTAGAGAACGCAGTTAGGTGATATTCTCTACATAAACATCTTCATATAAACATATAAGTCACGCAATCATTGTGAGTGCCGATCTTTAAGTTCACGTTAGCCATTTAGCCTAGTTTAGGAAGCGCTATGTCACGAATGGATTTTCCATGAAGGGTGGTATTAATATATAGTGACCCTATAGGTGTCCCCTTACCTGTTCGTGGTAAGACTGACACACAGTTATACCACAAAACTAACTCCTGATTTTTGATCGGTAAAGAAAATAATCCTATCAGAAGCTTATGCCATGTTTGTCTAGAGATTCCACGTTTTGTTTGAGATTTTTAAAATATTTGCTCCTCCGATAGCTTTTGTCAGACGAGTGGTTGGTATCATCTGGTGCGATAGCAATTTAAAATGACTTAATGGAATGAACTGTTGACAGAGAGGACTATAAGAGAGTAAGACTCCTTTATACACAAATATGTCACCTTAAAATCTCTCGACCACGGAATGCTATTATTGCTACAATGTCAGATTATTGTTTTACATGTTTGGGGTAACATAAACCTCGAGATTTAAGTGACTTTCACATGTTGTCAACTGTTGTGGTGAAAACCGTAAGCACATGATGCCAAAATACACGCGCTAAAAAGCTGAGAACTTTATATCAAGTATGCACTATTGTAATTTAATTGTATATTAACACAAGACTCGGAACAATTTTGAATACTCTTGCCAACCCAATATTTAAAAACCTTAGATTTCGCACTTAAAAGGATAAATATTTTCAGTTAATAATAAATTACCAACAAGTTGGACATAACATACATAAACTTGGGTAATCGCTAGTGCTATTGGATGTGCCGCGTGAACGGCTAGCTTTTATCAGCGGTATATTTCTGTTTTTATTCTTCTCTTTCAAGAATAGGGTTGGCTGAGAGTCATCCCTTGAAAATCACATCAAATGTGTAACTGCTTTCAAGCTCTATAAAACATTAGATTTCAACAAGCATTAAAAATCATTAAAAAAATCGATTTGAAGTAGTGTAAACTATTACGCATGTGATTGGTCAGATAATTGATGACGTAGGCATATGCGGGAGAATGCATTGTGTAATTCCCATACAGCTACATCATAAATTCGATTTTAGACTCTACCGCCCCTATTGGAAAGATATAAATGAGTGTGATGTCTATTAATTGAAAGGTAGTTGTTTGTTATAATTCGAGACAGCTAAATTTATTCAATACCACAACAACCAAAAACCCGAACAGGTGTTCCATTTTAATGTTTACTTAGCTGGCTAGTTAATACCTAAGCGTCTCGTCCAAAGAGAAAATCATGTTTGTCAGTCGTATAGAATTTTGAGTTGTTTACATCAACAAATGTTTGACCCTTGAGTTTGTACCAAATGTTACAACCCTCGTAAACAGAAGTTGTAATGTATAAAAGTCTCATCCCAAACTCTAATTGTTTATACAATGACCAGAAGGGATATTGCTCGATCGATCGGCCCTGAACAGAAGCTCAATGTGTTTTCTTATTATTTTTATTGGGTGAATATTATAACGATTATGTCAATAGGATAGCGAAATGAACTGTGATAATGAGGTTTGTGTTTGTTGGAATGTTGTCAACCCTCTATGTTAGACAGACAGAGCACAGGAGTGTTGACATATTTGATTAATAGCATGTCGTATTTTACTTTTTGCCTACTTTGATGTCGCATGCAGTATGTCTACTACAGTTTGTATATCTGCTTAACAGGTGCACGTCTGTCGTAGTCACTTGAAATATCTCGACTTGAAATTGAGGGATTATCAAAAAATCGTCTGTGATTAGCTCGGTCCTAAAGGCAAGCGTTACGGGGCAGATCTGTTCACTGATATACCCTTCTCTCTTTTCAAAAGACTGAATGTCAAGCTGATATGATGTCAGGTCCTTGAGATGATTTGAGACTCCTCATGAAGACTTTCCAATGGGGTCAGTCCTCTCTTAACTGTCATTTTATTCGAGAACAAAATAAACCCCTTAACAAAAGGAGTGGTGTGATCTTATCAAACATTCAAAACTAGAAGCCAACTATTCTGGTATAATTCATTGCTCATAAAAATGTTGGTCTATCATGATGCATGTCTTGTTCTAATAGTAGACCGGTATCGTTTGCTTAAAAACTCAACTTTAAAGTAAGGCCGGATATTTTCATATGAGTGTTTCCTCTGTGGATTTGGCAGCGAGACAACAGTGTTGTCATTTCGTACATTGATTATAATGATGATATTACGCTTCTACAATTGCCACGTTTTGTTCTGAATCGTCTGTTATATGCAATTGTGTACAATGTGAAAACATATGTATGGACCTAATACAGACTGCATGTATCCCGTGTAGGTTTATCACAGGCTGATGGTCTGGGACGTATTAACTGACATAATACAGACCCTGGTTTTCCATATAGGTTTAGTACATGTTGATGGTTTGAGAACATATTAATTGATTAATACACTCCTGCTATCCCATGTGGGGATAATACAGGCTGATTGAGAATATTAATTGATATAATACAGACCCATTGTATCCAATAAACAGCTTAAGCTAATGGTATGCCAATATTGACCTAAAGCACTCCAGCTATCCCATATAGAGCCTACGCTAATGGTATGAGAATACGTCTGTTGACCTAATACACTTCTGGTATACAATATAAAGCGTAAATAATTGGTCTGAGAATATTTTTATTTACCTCATACACTACTGGTATCCCATAAAAAGCTTAGATAAATGGTCTGAGGATATTTGTATTTACCTAATACACTGGTTTCCTTTGTAGGTTTAACACAGGCAGATGGTGTGTTTATTGATTGACCGACAGCAGAAGTCACAATAACTGTTTGATGTATATATTTACTTAGCTGTAATTGGTTATTGTTATAATTTAACTTGGTGCGGTAAAATCATTCCAACCAATTAGCAATGCTGTACAGGACATTCAAATATGTTGGCTTTGATAGTCCGTGTGGTCAATTATTATTAGCGAAAGAACATTTATCTACGAAACTATACAGGGTTTGAAGTCACTTTATCGTTGTCCTTTGAATCTGCACTGTCATTTCTTGTCATCATCGTTACGTTAAATGCGCAGTAAATTAATAGATTGGTTGGTAACAATGAAGTGATGTAATTGCTTTATTTAGCTTTTATTACAGTATTTCTTGCGTGTCCGTGTATACTGTTTTCATGCTAACAAAGCTCTCGTGTGAGGACAAACTTGTCAATTTTGTTTGGCTCTGGGCCACTTGACCAGAGATTTGAAGGAGAATAACGCTCAGTAGCTGAAACTCATAGTTAAGATTCCAGTCATTGCGACTCTGTGAACTTCTATGCAGATTTGATCAATGAAGGGTTGATTCTTCGAGTTACGTCTATAAAATTGCTCACTGGCATATGTTTTTCGATAACCGTCGTTAGGCGTTAGACCTGTCCAATATTCTACTCTATTTAATAAGCAGACTAGAGTAAATACTCGAGATAACTATGCCACTTAACAATAGTGCTTTCTTTACGTTTTAAGTGTAAGTGCGGCCGATACGAGAGGCACGTATTTCTGCGCACATTCAGAACAGAGAAAAAACTCCCAGGGCATAAATTTGTCTTATCACTATACTACTGGTCGCCTCCTGTAATATTTATATGGTGATTAAACCGCTTTGTTTGGCTTATGCTAATGGGTTTGTGTGGTAGCAAATAGGCTCTTTTCCATGCTATGTTGTGGTTGTTTCTGATGTATGTGTACAACAAACGTGAGAAGTTGACAGTTAAAATATATACCAGTTACACTTGACATTCCTGGTTTTCGTTGAACCTTCCTGACCGAACTTCTGTTGATGATTGACATTTAAAAGCCGTCTTCGCTGAAAACGAGTTGCAGTTGCCGGATAGCTGACGTGTACGCGGCTTGAGGACACATAAAAAGGACATAGGTTTGGACACTTGTTTGAGTCTGATTGCTCAGCGGATTAAAACTAAATCTCTCATTACTGTCACACAAAAACTGACCCTGGCTTCTAATCCCTGTCACCAAGAAGTTCTTGATGCTCAATCAATCAGAATGATACGCCTAGATTGGGATTTCAGCTCCTATTTCTGCTCAGTTATCTGTGTCTCACTCAAGGTGTAGTCAGTAGACTATACCCTGTTCGCTTTGATATTTCCTCAGTATTCTTGACCAGTTGTTTTTAAACTTAAGATGCGGTTATCGAAGGATGGAAGACTGAAAGAGCAGAATAGAACTGCTGAGAATTCAAATGCATAAAAATAATAATTGAAAAAAAAAAAAGAACAATATAAAAAATTAAAAAAAAAAAAAAAAAAATCTTCATGGACCAATCAGGTGCATCAACCTATTTTGAAAGTGTCAAATCCCCTATTTTAAGAACGCAGGCAGACCTTGCTTCCTTGCTAACTCATTTGACCTCTTATATCAGATATTCTCTGATCACATAAGATTTATTTAGTTACAACCTGGAATGTTATCAGTTCTGAAAGAGGAGGATGTCTCGCCAAACGCCACGAGACTAGACGAGACGAGACAGCTCGAATCCGTGTGATCGGGAGCTCAATCAACCGTGGGACTGTTTAAGTGGACCGCCAACTAATACATATATCCCGATCATAAATTATAGGTTTTTATTCGGGCACAAAGGCAAAAACTAAGATATTGCTTTTCTGCTGGATGATAAAATTACTTTACCAGCACTCATCTATTGAGATGATTGCCGGAGAGTTGTGCAAGGTAAGTCAGTGTATACCCGCCTATATAGCACATTATGGTTGATCGACCAAGAACAAATGCATCTTCAAAAACGTTTTACTATTACTGTACCCCTGTGCTGACATAGATCAGTGAAAGATGTAATAACGGTTACGGGCTTAAATAAATTGCGCATGACAGTTGAGATTTTAGATTTTGTATTTACTAGATTTCAATTTGATATAGATGATACGTATACTGTGTTTTAATGTAACACATGGAATACTCATTCTTAACATTGATTTATCACTTTTTTGTTGTGATATTATTCGGCAGGAGTCAGCAGAAAGAAAAGTTTTTAATTACAATTGTTATTAGCGACTTTTAAGAGTTGAATGATATATCATGAACACCTTCATACACGTACTTGCATTACGGTGTACGTTGTTGTTGTCGTCTTAGTTTATGGCTTTTTTAATAACATTTATATATCGTACAATACAGAGTGTTAAGCCCGTGAAAAATAATTGAAATTACGGATTAATTTCGGAAACAGCTGCTTTTGAATACGTGCTTCGTGTAACTTATCAACAGGCAAAGAAAACAAACAAGAGACATGTAGGTCGCTATAAGTAGACTGAATTTGTCGTAATTTATATTTAGCCGGATTATCTTAGGTAAAGGCTTGTCCTCTTGTGTTTTTTAATTTGGAGTACGGAGGAATGTTACACAATTCCCAGCACGTATTAAGATTACGCCACAGTTTATGACCCTCTTCAGAACGGGGTACATAAAGACAACGCCTAGTTCAGGGTTAATATTCAAAACCTAGACTGTCTGTACATTGTGGTATTGAAATACCTACCGAGCGTCTTAGCAATAAGTTGTTATGTATTGGATTACCATAAGAGCTATATTTGTATCATTGATTACGTGAATACGTGCACGTGTTTAAGTTTACCTTTCTGAAATCCTAAGTGTCTATACGCACTCGGCAACACCTTTAATCAAGAGATATACAACTGTGGGGTAACAGTTCAATCTCATAATGAAATTCAACTACGAGTTCTCTATTGTACGCTATTATCCAATGAGGGGTCGTTATTATCCAATGAGAAGCCATATTAAAAGGCTGAAGGTAAAAAAGAACAGTCCGCTCTTAATATAATGTTATTTGTCGTGAATTCTACGGCAATAAATGTCGCCAGCCCGGCTATCAAATGTAAGCAAGATACTCATTTATACAAGTCACGGATATGGCGTTTATTACGATACTTGTTTTATTAAAGTAGATCTTCAATGGATAATTGGATTGCAGGAGTTTATTCTCTTTTTATTCGCGAATTGTCAGCACTGAAAAACACTTACATGCGAAATAGCTTAAATAAACCGAAAAATACATTCCCATGTTTCATATAGCGATTGGATAGAACAAGTATACGACATACATCTTCATCTCGAAATAATGATGGCTCTGCATGTATGTACAACTACAAGTAGGGTTTCTTTTCGATCTCACTGTTTCAGTGGTATACATATACTGATTGTTTTTCTCCTTATACACATGAATTGTAGTGTATATATGTTCAAATAGACTCATAGCTTGTTGAAATGTAAACACAGACTTGAGTGAGGTAGACTAGATGAACCTTTTGTTAGAAAGAGATTAAAGGCTACCTACAGCCATGTCTCCTTCAGGTGAGCGCGTGCTACTCGACAAGGTAAAGCTTTAAGTCCCTGTTTATTTTCTAGCTAAGGTGTTCTTCTGCTGGTGTACCTCATACGTTTACACATTCAATACAAATTGTTCTTAAATATGATACTTTATCAAGCACGACTGGGTTGGGAATTTTTTTTGAGTTGGCACGAAGGTCAATTCTGGCTAGCTTGGTTCTGTATTCTGTTGACTTATTGTTGTCTCCCGTTTTTCTTCCAGATGTTGGTGACTTGGATACAGGCTTTGCTGGTGTTGTCGATAGGACTGGCCACAGCACAAGGTAACATATACGCACAGCCGTGCATCGTCAATTTTCCTCACACACAGCACTGTTTCATATAGTCCTCGTACTCAACCTTTTTTAAACAAATATGTCTACACAAAACTGTTTTATATCACTAGCTTCATAATACATAACCAAATGGCACATCTTCTATTTAACTGGACATAGCAAATACTAGATCGGTGATTGAATATAAATAATGGGTTTTATATAGGCTAGTACACTTTAGCGTGTTTATATACCCTAGATTCACCCTAAAACTAGATAACCTTACACTGTGAAGAAATACCGGGAATAGTTTCCCAGCATTCGTCCAGCAGGGCACCACCTCACATTATGTATTTAGATTTGGTTGAACCAATAGTCCGAATTTATATTAGTTTCATTACTAGTTTGCTAGTTGTCGTGAGCAAACACTTTCAACAAAATCAGTGCTGCAGCTTGAACGTGGCAACCCAAATTCATTTTATGTACAAAAAATGGGTTAGTTCTGATTTGAAGGCTGATAAACCAACAATAAATTACTCTATGAATATCCTTAGAAAGTATCAGGATGGTATTGCTGATCCCGATTGACAAATTAGCCTAGGGTTTTCGGGGAATTCGTAATAAGTGCACATCATAATGGAGAATCATTAGCGAGATGTATATACGTGGATAAAGAAACAGTCACGTTTTTGGAATTAGTCAATTCTAACGCAAAACCCTGCTAAAGAGAGCTTGATTTATTGTACTTGAGAACCGTTCTACTGCTGTAGGCTGTGCTTGCCGGAGAGAGGTCGGATCGAGGCGGATATATTTTCATAACCTCTGGTACATAGGCGCTAAACCTTACCCGAATACCTGTCACAATTAGCTCCTTGCTGCCTTAAATTACTAATAGATTTACCTCGCATTTCCTGCCTGTTCACAACACTATAAGGCGGTTAGCCTAGCTTAGCAAGTGAAGCAATCTTATGATTGTGTTGAATAGATGGGTGGAGCATACCGCCCAGAGCAGACACCTATACAATCAGAGCCACTGATTACAGAGATACCGATTCCAACACCGACAGCCATGTCAGCCAGTGCAGCTAGGACACATCCATTTTACGACCTCTGAAATATTTCTCGTCTGTCCACCAAGGATCAGAGAACATGCTAAGAATTCTCCTCTTAACAATACTATTTAGTGAAAACTCTTGCACCATGTCGTCAGAGCTATTAGGTAACCTTTGCCTGATGACTTAAGGACGGTGCTGGTTGATAGAACAAGGTGACAGTAACTGAGTCAGTATTCTAGCACGAAAAGGATCGTGGTTTAAATTCTCGACTATTTGAAACTTATTTTAAGATGCAGTTTTGTTCTGGATTTTCTTATTGCAAGATTATTAAAAAAAATAGGAAATTGTTAAGACTTTCAAATTCTCTCTAAATCTATAAATGGTCGTATACACCATGCCTAATGTCTCAAAATATTGTCTGGTAATTCTATGAAAGAAGGAATTTGTCTGGTTGCCAAAATAGCTATTTCTTATGTGTCAAGAGAGGAAGATTTGAACTATTTCTGACACAGCACAAATTTAAGTGTTGACAATTAGTTAAGAATCCGTTCCCAGCCCATCAGACCATAGCCAGCATGGCAACGAGACCTACTGTTAATTGTGTTTATATCCTCAGATTATATAAGTAGGTGTTGCATACTATTTTATATATCTTCATGGTATATAGTCTATTTGTGTTTATAAGCCAATAATGTATTATAAAACTAGCTTATTTGTTACACCTTTATCAACATCTGGATTCTATGTTTGAAAAAGTCTCACCAACTAAGAGGTCTTATGCTTTTCGTGGTCATTGCTTCTGGCTTTAAGGTAGATCATATTGTCAATCTGTGTTCATAAGCGAAGAACTTGCTATGAAACTGATACAAGCTTATCCAATAGAGCTTCGTCTTTACTGAATTGTTACTGAAACGTTTGTTCATCATTTCGTATGTTTTACGGTATATTATATGTATATTAAATCTTTATTTATTTTATAAGTGAAAAACTTACTGTGAAACTGATGTAAGCTCATCTATAATAGGCGCAAAACGATTTTTTGGTTGCTATGTTTTCAAAAAGTTTACTGCACCAACAGAGAGTATTGCCAGAAAAGATGTTATCCTTCATTCAAACTTTTTGGCTGCGTGCTGTGTACGCTTAATTTATAAGGTCGTTTTTAAGCCTTAGTATCCATTTAAAGAAAACTTGCGCATGCATAAGCAATTGAACGCTATGGTTTGAAAAAAAAAAGACCACAACACACAGATCTATAGTCTACCCACGCAGAAAGTTTGGATACAATCTTTATCTGGAGAAATAAAGTGCGTAGTTGTCTGATCCTTTAATGTAAATCTGGTCATTTCGTGTTGTTTTATCTTAGATCCGAAAGTTCAAAGTGTATGTCGGCCCACCCATATGCAATATTTTCCGCCTCCCACCCACCCATCGGCCGCATTGTTCAAAGGGCAACGTCTCAACGAAAATTGGTTAACTGTTGACTAAACTGAAACCCAACTGTCTAGTTCAACAAATATGACGTGAAGCTTTCATACATTGAGTGGCTCTTTTATAAGAGTGTAAAGACACACTCGAGCTATACACACACTTATATTCTGGAGTGTTAAATTTTTCTGTTCACTTTACGTCAGTCGATGGGGTATTCAAATATAATACATTCCTGACATGGGTGGAACTTGTTCTTATTTTGCTCAGTCATTTTATTAAAGTGTTAAAGGAATAATTTAACTTGAGGTGTAATTAATTGCAACGATATCTCCTTAATGTTAATTTGCCAAGAATTTGGTGTTTGTATTTCACCTGTTAACACCTTCTAGTATGTTCATAAGTTCATCAAAGCTGTATATATAGCAGAAAAAAAAACACCATTATCAAAATGAAACATCTTTTGGAATACATTTTTCACAAGATAATTGTCCGGAATAAGTGCTATTTTTTATTCATCAAAACTTCTGAAAAGCTTAATATAATATTACTTGATTAAAAAGATCCTTTTAATTGCACATGCTATACAAGTATTTTGTCTTTATTACATAACTGCATTTGGCTTTTATTACTAATTAATGCTTCAATGTTTTCATCTGATATCTAATCTTTCCCTACACAAAAAAGATACACATTATATTGCTTTTAAAATCTAATAACGCACGAACAAGCACGGCGCCCTTTCTCATGCCTTTGGATTAAGAACGTGACCTTTTCGTGGTTGGTAGTCTATGATATTCTACAAGGCTGTTTGTTAAGATGAAACATCATTTCAGTGTAATAATCTCAAATAAATCTGGAGGTAATTTATGACCCTCGTTTGCTTATGTGTGAATTAGCCAAGTGTTATTCTCTCAAACCTCCATCATCTCACCATGCCAAAATAATGACTTCGGTCATTAAATGTATTGACACCAAGTAAACTTCTTGCTCATTTTCAAGTAGCACACAAAAGAACCAAAAATACAGGGCGTATAGTGGAAGACAGTGAATAGATACTGTCCTTTTGTCCATCGTCACCAAATAGTGTGACATACTTCATGCTTCAAGTGGAACTATTCCAAGAATGTGCTAAGAGGAGGCAATTAATGACGAGACAGATAGTGTGTGGATCAGTTTGAAAACAAATAACTGGGAGCTATAGCCTGGGTGCTGAGGTCTGTCAATCAGAAACTCTGTGGAGCGTTAGGGAGACGAGCCCCCGGGGCGCTTCAGTAGTCACCCAACTCAACTACCTCAACACAAAACAGACGGTCTTTAAACTCCTACATTTTTATACAGAAGAAAGGGGTTGCAAAAACATTTCGACACAGTTAACACAGACGGGTATTTTTTTATATGAACCCGTGGATATACGTATTGCTAATAACCTAATAATGCATACTTCACGCTAACATACGAGTAACCTGTTCATCCCAAGACTTTCAAGCTGTTTCTATGTTTAGTATAGCATTATGTATAGGATCATGTCAAGGACGATACGGCTAACACGTATAAGTGGATTAAACTCGTATACATGAAAAGATGAATTTTTCTCTTTTAGAAAATGCGTCGACCCTTAGCTTACAATGGTTTTATTCGTTAAAAAAATATGTTCACAGTTTGTGTGTTAAATGGACCTGAATATCATTGGAACGACCTTAGGGTGTTTGGAAAAATTAATTGTCTTAAACGAAGAAATTTGACTCGATGTTAGGAACGATGCATCCAAATGAAAACCTTAGCAAGATGAAATTAATCTTATTTTACTAGCTGTAACAACTGAATAACAAAATGAAATATTTTCTAATCATAAATTTTTGTGACGTATTTGGAAGATTGGATTAGCAACTGGAATGTCGTCTTTGTCAGTGACTTCAAATACATATACAAAATCAAGTTATTTGTTATTTTTTGGATTCAATGTGAAATGATAACTTAAAAGAAGTAAACATGAGGAATTTCACCAGTGTGCCAAACTTGAAGTTCAATGAATGCTTCTTGGTAGGCAGTCTTTCCGAGTCACTGGTTTTAATTGGTTAGGTCACACGTCTCAGGGATATCTTTGTATTGGCTATGTTATGTGGTTACTGGTTTGGACGATACAGCCTAGGTTATATGGTCTACATTAAATCACCCCATAATTTAAACTGAAAAATTTGATTAAAATTTAAGCACGAAACTTTTTTTTCACGCACGGAAGCATTGTAATGTAACGCTACAATTAGTTATGAGGCAAAAAATATACAAAAAACAACTATCATATAGGCTGTGTTAAAGGAACCAGAAGAAAGTAAAAAAAAAATTATCAGAAAATTTACTATGGTTGATGTGGTGAACACACATACACCCTGGGAACGCGAAAGACAGATTTGAAAGGCTTTCCCACAGCAATGTTAACTATTTACGTCTACTGAAAACCTTTAGAGCAGAGAAAATAGGGTCTTAGGTTGACCCATGTTGTGCATGAATAACATATATATAAAAGGAATCTCTACGTAGATGTTTTGAACGAAGCTCCGAGTAATATCTGTATAACGAAGACGTCTTTATAGGGAGAAATCGTTACTATAGACTTTATACTTGTTCAAATTAAGTTAAGTTTGTATACAAAGATGCATCACAGAGCGGTGTTTCGACCTAAGCCGGGTGTGATGGGTGTGTCGTGACATGTAACAATCAATCTGGTCAGCGTCATCATTGGATTAGAGAAAACATGATAATGTTAATCCCACTCTTAATCATTGGATTAAAAAAACATGATAATGGTAACCCTACTCTGGTGTTTTTCAAAATACAACCACTTTTGATTCATTATGTTGTAAATATTTATATCGCTTTGATGACAAAACTTGAAGTGAAACCAAAACCTATGATTTAGTTTACAGTTAGGCTATACACTATTCCTTTTTCTGGATAGCCAATAATTAAATTGAGATTGGGCACAGCAGTTAGATGTACATCTATATGTCATGCAGGTATACAATAATGTTCACAAATTCTACAGTAGGTAAATATGTTAATACTAGGATACGTTTCTTTCATATCTGGCCAGATTATTTTAATAGTATTTGAATAAAAATCAAAGTTGCTCCGCTATTAAGATCTAGTGTTAACGCAAATATCATAAGCCAGTCGTCACCAAAAATAGGCGGCAAAAACTTCTTTAAATCACCTTAGTGACATAAATTTTGGCCCGAAGATGTCTGTATTGGAGTTTATAACTGATACTGGCTTCGCGGTGCTTTGATCGTATATCTTCTATTTTGTCACATGTTCTTCTAGGGAATAAAGAACATTTCCTTAAACTCTTATTGACCTTAGGGTACACTTTCCACACGGTGTGTCAATCTAAATAACACCTGACCCGACAGATTTGGTCAAGTACTGTCCCGTCGACGGACACTTCCTTTTTAAAGAACGGCAGCTAGAGCACAGATTTAATCCCCGGGACAAAGTCAAGGATTTGTCCTGTTTTAAGATTGAAATTCAAACTATCCGCCAGACGACAAAGGGAGAGAAGCACTGGGCTGTATTTGGGGTATATAGGATAGGGGTATCACCACTTTGGATCGAGATAGATTCGATTTCTAATCTCAAGATTTAATCCGGAGCTTGTTTTCCTTCCATCTTTTGATATGATCTTCATGTTAAACAAGATGTGATATTGATTTCAAGGCACACATATATGTATTCATAAACATCTTAGCTTTGGAGATACACCCTGTCAGTACACTTAAAACAGACCGAGTATCTGATAACCTTCTACTCAACTTCATAGGCTGTTCAGCGTTTATTTTCTTATGTTAAATCTCCCTATATAGGAAAAGAAGCATCGGAATTGTTTGCGTATTTAGATTACAACGTAATGTAGGCCTACTGTACTCAAATAGTGTATCTTATGGTAATTTCGTTACAGTCTTCAAACGAATTTTAAATCGTTCACAAAATTCTTACTTTATTTGATACAAGATCAAAGCGTTCTATAACAAAATAAAATCTGCGACATCTCCACTATTTTAACCAACGCTTACGACACTATTATTTATAAAATGATATGCTTTAAGATTTGGTCGATTGTTTTCTCGACTGTGTTTAGCGAAAGTATTTCAATAGGGCCATTGGTCTGCATTTTCTTTAAAATGATTTTAAAATGATTGTTTGATTTTGTTCTTCAGTGTGTGTGAATAATGGTCCCCTGGGGATGATCACGGGTAAGATCCAGGACTGGCAGATCACCGCTTCCTCTACATATCCTCAGGAATGGGATAAACACTGTCATGAGAAATACGCCCGAATTTACCTCCCCAATAAACTGGGCTGGTGCGCCAAGTACAAATCCAGCTCGGAATGGCTACAGGTCGACCTGGGAGTGGCTGCCAAGGTACCCTCTTATAACACAGATATTTACCCTCTCTTATTCTCTATCTTTCATAGTCAAACTTTCCTTCTCTGCAAACCCCCTTGTAAACTACACATCGGTCTATCTAATTGACATAGAAAGCCGATGGGCCTAGAAGCACGGGCCAGCCCTCCTAATTAGCCCCTTACACAGCGAGTTCAAGCTGGTGGGCCGACAATTTTCACCCCTGTGTCATTCTCGAGGTTTGTTGAGCAAACTTACGTGAACGTCTCAATAAGGGAGGACAAGGCCTGGGTTTAGAGCTGGAATACCTCTCCTGTTGAAGCAACAATCGAGGTGTTTTGAGTTACTGTTAACACATAATATCAAAGACAAATCATAACACTGCTACCCTAAATTATCCCCTTCAAAGACATCACCTGATGGTAAACACTGGGAAGGCTTTACCTTCCTGAAAGCGTGTGTAAACCCAGACACAAAAACTTTTAGTCTCTCTTCTATATCAATTTGTTTGTGTGACAAAACCAGGTTGTCCTAAATACCTGCCTTTGTTAACAATTGGAACTGTTTTTACTTTGGTCGGATGATATGTCCTGAACAGATGTAAGGAATATTTACATTCTGGTTAAACTACTATGGGCACGTCAGCAAAATTGACCCTTCATTGGATTAAGTGTGGTATAATTTCTACATAGTATGCGATAGCCTGTATTTAAGAGTATCATGTATTCAGTTGAGAACTTGGAAATTACGTGTGGTCGTTGGGGCGAATGATGAGCTAATAACATAGTATAGGGAAAAACAGATAATTGTCAAATGGAGGGGAACTGGGGGACAAGTGAACCATCTACTAGTTTAACTCAAATGTATTGTGTTTTCTCATACGTATAGGTATACTCTATCTCAATTAGTGTACTTCTCATCTATAATTGGTAATTGATAAACTTCAACAAGAGCCTTCTCTGACTCCACAACAGGCTAATTATAGTGCGTGACATGGTTGGTTTTATTGTGTTTCACCTTAACCAAAAAATTGCTCACGGGTTAAAGTTTAACCCACGGTCCGAGTACATTAAAAACCACAATAACAGCCTTCTTTACAAGTAAACATGTAGTTAAACCTATATTCCTTTACAAGCCGACGCCAAACAAGCCACCTCCATTGTTTAGTTGTGCGACTTGTGTGTTGAGGTATCAAAAACTATGTCATGTGGAGCATTTTTTGGTTTAAATTTGGGCGGGCACAATTCCGAAACTGTTGTAACGTATTGATAACTGGATCTCATGAATCTTTTGAATATTTGTGGTCGAACTGAATATCGCTTTAAATAGAGACACTTATAATGCAAGTTATTTGAGATACCCGTAAACAATTTCCCACTTTTACCAGAACTGCTTCACAGAACGTTTAACTCACATCAAAGGCTTTCTCATTTTATGAAAAAGAAGAAAACAAAACATCATGTTCATCCTAAACCTTTAGAGATCGTCCTAAAATATATGTTTAAATACCAAAGCCGTAATTACAATCATCTTTATTGACCAATATTAAGTCAGATAGCAAACCTTTTTTGTATTCAGCTATAAAAACAAATATTCTGTCAGACAGCAAGCCATTTTTAAATTGAGCTGAAAAACCCTAGGTGTAGTCTGACAGCAAAACTACGTTTACATTCAGCTGTAAAGACCAATTACAGTCCGATCTCAAAACCTATATTACATTCAGCTGTAAAGACCAATTACAGTCAGATAGCAAAACCTATTTTACATTCGCTGTAAAGACCAATTACAGTCAGATAACAAAAACTATTTTACACTCAACTGTAAAGATAAATATTTAGTCCCCCATCAAAATATCGTTAACATTACAACCAGTTGTAATGACTAACATAAGTCATAAACAAAACTATTACATTCAGCTGTAATGACCAATATCCAGCCAGACGGCAAAACTACTTTTACTTTCAGCTGTATTGACCATTCAGGAAGTCATATATATTATATGTAAATATGTTGGGGTTTTAGTGATTAACGCGTTTTCGTTGTTACAGGTAACTGGTCTAATGACACAAGGCAGGGGGGATGGCGTCGAATGGGTCACAGCCTTTATGGCCTCTTACAGTATGGACGCCTTCAACTGGCAGTACGTTACAGACCAATATGGTAATCAGCGGGTAAGTCCAAATTCACCCCATGCTTAGAAATTAATTATTGTTTTTTATACCTTTACATGATCGTAGCATTGAACTTTGATGCTTATAAAGCTTATATGATTTGTTTTGAAATAACAATAAAGCGATCCATCGATGGTAAAATTATCACATCTCAGAAGACTAATTAGGAAATCATGTTTGATGAAGCTTTGCTAAATCAATACACATGGATAAGATGGACGCCAGCCAACCATGTGTATATTGTGTATGCATTAATTGCTAATATTGTTAAAACATATAAAACAAATTAGCTGAATAACTGTATTGTATTTTTCTTATTGGAAAATTTCTTAGGGACTATTGTTTTTTTCACATTTCACAGGTTTTCGAAGGAAATGTTGATTCCTATGGAGTAAAACATTCGTACCTTGATTCTCCCATTATCGCACGGTTTATTAAGTTCCACACGGTTCATTGGCATCGTCATCCCAGTATGAGAGTTGAGGTCTTTGGTTGCCAATGTAAGTAAACGTTACTATCGTTTGATTCCTTGTCCACACAGTAAGAGCTGGGACTCCGAAATATTCGAAAATCAAGACTATAACAATCTAATGTTGGTATGGTTTGTAAGCTTTTCTTCTGAAAAGGATGCCTATAATTAAAATGTGAGCAGGCGGGACTTGCATTTGTGGCGCCGAAAGTAAGGAAAATTTTAGGTAAAACTGGTGGCTAGGATCAGTTTGAATAGGCCCTCCATACCAACTGAAATAAAAGATATTTAAGTTTATTTAATCGATAAAGTAACACCTTCGATAAAGTGAGAGGTCCTTGTAAAGTATCGTTTTACAGAAGTTGCTTGCTTCTTTAACTGTAGGGGAAAGCTAGCGGTTTTGAAAATGATTGATTTATTATTACTATTTATTAACAGTGTGCAAAGAACCTATTGGACTACCACCATACGGAAAGATGACTGCTTCATCGTTCTCCTCTCGGAAACGGCGACGATCATGTCAACCTGATGACGGGAACATTCTCAGCAACAAAGCTTGGTGTTCAAAGAAACAAGACGGTATTTAAACCTTTTATATTCCGACATTTGAGATATTAGAACCTTTCTTTATTTTGTAATATTAAAGCGATTTGGGATTTATGAGTATATTTGTCTTAAGTCTACATAAATCACATGTATGCTCTGTGATAGGTAGAATTTAATATCAGTTTCGGTTTGTGATCTTATTATGTGAATCCGATAAAATATCTAATTTATTATTTTCTATCCACTATTAGTAAGTGTCTTAATTGCTGATCCCAGTTGTCTGAATTTCAGTTCCATTTCTGATTTGTGCTCAGATCAGTCTGAATTCCAGCTTTAATCTCATTTTTGCCAAGTTAGAATTCTAGCTTAAATCTCATGTTGGATGTTCAGTCTGAGACCATGCTTATGCATAATATCTGAGTTTAGGTCTCCTCATTATGAATTCTAAATTTCATCTGATTTTATTTTTATGATCATGTTAGTCAGATTTCCAACTGATCTCATTCCTGTTTGGTGATCATATCAGTTAGAATTCTAACTGATCTCATTCCTGTTTGGTGATCATATCAATCAGAATTCTATCTGATCTCATTCATGTTTGGTGATCATATCAGTCAGAATTCTAACTGATCTCATTCCTGTTTGGTGATCATACCAGTCAGAATTCTAACTGATCTCGTTTCTGTTTTGTGATCACATCAATCTGAATTTTCTTACATTGATCTCGTTACTGTGTTAATATCCTATCAGTTTAAATTGTATCGTTAATCTCATTTATGATTGATAAGCGAGAGGTTGGAGGAAGCTTCCTGTTGCACTGGTGCCCTCAGATGCAACAGGAAGTTGAACTGTTTGTGATCTCCCTGTACTCCATCTTGTGATTGTCTTGTCTTGTTGTTGTTTGTTAGCAGTGACGTTGAGGGCGCATGGTGTCCGTCATCAACTGGACTGGTTGGCGTCATATAAGTGAAATAACATTAACTACTTGTCTGAATTGTGGGTCAAATTTCATTTCAGACTTGTGATCCTATCGCTCTGAATAGTTACATAAATCTCATTTCTGGTTTGTTATAATGCTAGTGTGAATTCTAAGTTAAATCATGTTTCTGATGTTTAGACCTCTGGAGTTAACTTTCGGATGAAATCTCGTTTCTGACTTTACATCCTCTAAGTCTAAATTCTGGGTTAAATTACCTCTCAGATTTTCGAACCCACTAGTCTGAATTTCAGCTTAAATATCATTTTTGATTTGTGGTACCAGTTCCCAAGGAATCTTCCAGAGGTCAAATGTCATTTATAAATAATAACTATCAGAAACACCACTCACCTGATAATACAAAATACAACATGCCTGCAGGCCGATAGGTAGTTTTTTTTTACCTGTACAGATTTTTTTTGTCTGCATACCTTTTTAATGCAGATAATGAGAAAAAAAAAAACCACGTATATACGTAAAACGAATGTAGATGCTTTTGCCAAAGCCTGTTGTTCATCTAGCGTTCTTATAACATGAATTTATGTTCCCCCTTTTATCAAGCTCTGCTCGATTCAGTCTGTCCAATGAAATGTGATAGACATAAAATATAACTAATATATGCTTAACAGATGACATTCGACAAAAGTGAACCTGAAATATTATACTGCCATAATACGTTCCAAATTTACTTTATTTTATTAACAAACTATCAATTAAAAAGTTTCAAAACTGACTAAAGTTTAGCTAGATTCAGACTGAAAAGATATATTGTCTGGGGAATCGGCACTGTATTGATGTATATCTGCATTGGTATAAGGCCACAATCCCTGTACCTCTTCTCGTAAACATTGTAAACGCTGTTTCTTTTAAAGTCACGGAGAGAAAATTTTATTGTGAACGAGCAAGAGCAATCCGTTACACAATTAAACCTTGTATTTAATGTATAATTCGTCACACTTTTAAAACATGTCCAGGTCAGCTTTAACTACATGACACCAAAAGCCAAGGATTAATGGGCTATACATACTCAAAGTAACAATGTTACAGCCTTTTCGCGTCCAACTAACAGTACAATTGTGAACGCAGCCTACGTTAGGATATACGTCATGACTTAACAAGCGACACGCTGTTAAAAGACTCACGGCTCTAAAGACGCCTGGTAAATTATTCTATTGCCGTGCCAGTATTTATCTGTTGTAATTGAAGGCAATAGTTAGAACATTCCGTCAGAGTTGTGATAATGTGGCTGTAATCTATGTTAACTGTATAGTCAATTGACAGCTACATTCCGAAAGCTTAGTGTAGAGTTCTTCTTTACAAAACAGCTGATTTAATGCGGCTGGCCGTTTGCTGATTAAGAAAGGAACCCCGAATTACCATATCTGATATTGCTTTTAAAATCTGTTGGCTATATCATTGGGGTGGGTCTTATATACGTTTGATTGGCAACATCTGAAAAGATATTCTGTATTGACTTTACATTAATTCCTCTGTCAATGTTGATATGTACAAATGACTACCCTGTTAGCAATCTTTTCCCATAGATACGCGCATAGCTGTTGACCAAACTATTAAAAGCTTATGGCCCGCGCTGTTGGTTAGCCTTTCGCTTGATAATATCGCGGACAAATCGCGAAAGGTGTTGGAGATAGCAAGTTGAATGCATTAGGCTCACATCGTTAATTTGTACATGGTTCACTGGGCTACTAGGATTGGGCATATTCAACTTTAAGCACATAGGCCTTACTCTATTAGATCTAAAGAATATATTGATGAGATTTATTTGCCAGGTGTCTTACTTTCTGGTGTATATTGTGACCTCACCACCAATCAAACCACGTGATCTGTTTGATGGTATAAGCAAAAACACAACATTACAAGCATGGTTCACCAGGTCTTTTTTAATGTCTCTTCAAGGGTTACGAAGTACTTGTTTTATTGGGTGTCCTATATGTACAGGCAGTTACACGTATTATAAGTCAAAACGTTTTTTAAAGTTATTTTTCTTTTGAGTAAAAGTTGTCGGGACAAGTTTAGTGTTAAACTGAAATATTCTGTGAGCTTCATGACGTGAAATTCATACCTCCAAGCGGTTCTATACACTCTTTGACTGGTTGAAGTTTTTCACATATTAATGAACACCTTTAATTTGTTTATCCAAATGTGTTTCATAACAAGTTTATATGAGTTGAATTTGTTGCCTCGGGGGAGCTATTAAGTAACGATAATTACCAGATTAAATTAAAACATTATATGTATGATTTTTACATGCGACCTATACTAATTTTGAATTTTTTCCATCTTTATTTATCATTATATTAAAATTTAGGTTCAAATCTAAATATTACATTTCTGTGTGGTCCGTGCTGTTTGGAGTGATCTGATTTCCAATAAACATGATAACACAGACATGAACCGTTTTATTACCTGTTTGCGTGCTGTTTGTAATGTTAATAAAGTAATAGCACTGTAAACCAATCAGGCGATCAGATGTTGTCACGTTACATTTAATCGTATTGTTTGTTGAACGATGTTATGGTGATTATACCACAAGCTCTGTCTTTCGACCTTGAAAACGCGCGCTTTGTTTGTTTTTTTGTATGTTTGATTGGTGTTTACGGTCGTACTCAAGGGTATTTAACTTATATGACGACGGATTTTCCACTTCACACTGTACACAGCCTTATTACGGTGGAAAACCGAGGGGAAACCTCGTACAAACATCTCCCGCAATTGCCGGAGCCACAACATGTGACTCGCTCATATACCTGATGGTCGATGAGCGGGCTCGATCTCTGAACGGTAAATCGAAGCAGGTTCAGTTTAGGAAGCCCACTCGCTATCACTGAGCCTCGGCCGCAGGCCCGGCTTGGTTGGTGTATCCTAACTAAACGCGTATATTTATATAGATGTACTTTTTGATAAAATAAGCAGAGAAAAATGCCTTTTCTCCTCCAGGATTCGAACTAGGACTGTGGGTTACCGCTCAACAATCTACCGACTGAGCTCGTGGTCGTTCTGCCTTAAGCCTCTGTAGCCCAGTCGGTTAGAGCGCTGATGAGCGACCCGAGTTCGAGTACCGGTTCGGGCGTGAAAATTGTCACTCAACACTATTAATATATATATATAACTGTATACCTCAAACACGAATCATAGTTTGTATTGTGTGTCCCTAGAGAACCAATGGATTCAAGTTGACGTCGGTCCACCTACACTGGTCACTGGCATCCTGACGAAGGGACGCGAAGACACTAGGCGAAAACACTGGGTAACCAGGTTTAAAGTGTCCTATAGTAACGACACGCAAGTCTGGTACTTCTACAAGGATGCCAATCATTTAGACGCAAAGGTAAAAAAACATTTATCAAGTAAAAACCCAGGTCAGAGTTCAGAGTTCGTGATATTAAAGTGTGATTGGGTAGCCTTCGGCCATTAAAGCTTCTCTAGAGACGCAGAAGTAGATACTAAATTGTAGTTGCCCATATATGTTATTGAAGTTTTATCTCTGACAACTCTTACTTTATTTAAATTGTCATTTTAAATTGTTTGATTACAATTAAATATACTGTTGACATTATAATGTTAAAAAGTTTCATCATCATTAAATATACCAAAGTTTGTCATTGAACTTAATTCAGTATGTGTCATATCATATGTATATCATTCACCTATATTTAACAAGAAATTCGGTTACTCAATGACAGTTGTAAATGCAATTTAGAAACAAGTATGAACCAATCCAAATGTGCCTTTACGAGAAACTAAGTGAACAGTTCATTTGAGCATCCTCACAGTTGGAATAGTAGCCCTTAATTTTGAAGATACCTGTATTAACTTTCCGTTTTGATTTTTCAGTCCCAAAAAAGTAGGTCCCTGTCCTCCACGAGAAGTCGGTTGCGTTGTCCAGACATAGGTCAATGGTCTGGGAGTCTCTTGTCTTTAGAGAGACGCTTTACTCACTTCCGGTATATGGCCGGACTTTCTGGAAATAATACCTATATTCATATATACTGTTGCCGTGGTGACTGGATACTATAACTTGGTGTGACTATATATAATCTGATAATCTGCTCTCATTTCAAGGGGTAAAACGAAAACACGTTCATACTCCACGGTGAGGGAGGGAAATGAACGTTTTTGTTGTAACGGGTTTGTGTTCATGTTCCGGTCTTCTTTGTAGAATCATTGGTTGTGGAGCTCACCGCCTAACACTTCTACTCATCAGTTTATACCTGATGTCCACACGGAAGACCTCATGGTAAGCACTAATCACTGAGGCCACAACTATACTGCATGTATATACATTAACTATACGCTCAGCTTACAGCAAGAAAGAATGGATACCGAATGCATGAGTATTTGCATGAATAAAAAAATAATGCATGATTTTCAGTTAATTTTGTTTTACTTTTGTCATAATTTCCAACGAAAGTCTTTATCTTATCTTGGCTCAATACTATAAATCTGCTTTGATTTTTTTTTATGGGCAGACTAATTTGCCTGCTTTCCCTGTGCGGGAAATACTAACTATTGGAATGCGCATGTGCATGCCCTTAACACTAACTAACTGTCATCTCTGACTAATTATTAACCTTTCTTTATGCTAATCATTGTGACCCTACGTCTGGCATAACGCACGAATCAAAAAGGAGACGTCATATTTCACCCCTTCCGCCATGCATTATCCTCCCAAAGCGTGTTTTTTTTTACCATTTCCTCCCAGCACACCCCCACAGATAGTACCCACCCAGCGGACCCGCAGAGCTACATGTAGCTGCATGTCCCTGTAGCTGTTTTAGAGGAACCCTTGCACCCGACCAGCACATGGCATGAGATGAATAGATTAGACTTCAGGCACCCTGCTACTTGGACCGGAAGTGATGTGTGACTTCCGGTCAAAAATGTAAAAAGATGTCCTTCATGTTTTTCAATTTTTACGACAGGAATTTGGCGGGAATATGGACAAACACATGGAAAGAGTGCACTATCTTAATTCTCCGTTTGTTGCTCGTTATGTCCGATTTCATCCAATCGAATGGCATCAGAAGATAAGCATGCGCGTTGGACTGTTGGGTTGTCCGTATACAGGTGAGAAAGCTTTAAGTTAAGGTGCATTTATTGTCCTTTTAAATAATTTGTTTATGTTTCCTTTTTTTGACACATTTATCAGACTTTTTATGTGGTCAAATATCAAATTGCTATGGTTGTGGGCATAGTAAATACCGGTTTATATATATTTACAAGATAGTAGATCAACGTTAAAATATACACAGTATATCTAAAATCTGCACATGATTTCAAAATGCTCCTTGGTGTGCCGCAAGGAGTTGGCTTAAGTCCAATCGTATTCAGGAAAGTATGTGGAATGACAATGAAGGTCGGGTGATTTAAGGAAACCCCGCTAATATCAACTCTTTTAGTATGGTAATTACCCAAATAAAGTCCCACGTCTCATACATATTATTTGGCATCTAACATCCAGTTGGACATGAATCCTTAACTCAAATGTCTAATTGAGCGTTTGAGTTAAGGGACATTTGTCATGGTCCAGTGACCTGTGCTGTCATAACGAAGTATGAATTCTTGCCCCTTCTCTCGCCTTTTTAATAAAGAATGTATAACAACATAAAGGAGGCTCGCTTTTGAACTGCTAAGTCATAGTATCTAGTTACAGGTTGACGTTAACCTTACAATTAAATAAATAATGCGTTTTATTGTTAGTCCATGTAATTGAGTTATTTTTCAACAAGCATATTTCTTACACATTCCATGGACGCAAAACTTCCCATGGAATTTATGTCTATTTTTATCAAACGGGTGGGGAAATGTGTTTAGCCTGTTATGATATCAAGTTGGATTACCCGAGAATTAGTCTGCGACTATTGTGCGAACATGTGTTTAAATATAACCAATAGGGAACAGCAAGAAAGGTTTTATATTTTATTAGAAGTGATCTCACACTGATAGAGAGTGTAATAAAATTTCTCATATCTAGGATAATGGCCATGTTAAACAAATTGTTTTGAATCTGAACTAAACTTCAATGCTCAGCGTTATATCGACCACAAAGAGGTTGGTGATAAAATGTAATGTTCACTTCACACCTGAAGATATTGTCAGGAGGCGTAAGGTTATGACACTGAGTCTTGTTCTTGTCTCGACAGGGAACTGTGGCTCGGGCTTCATGAGGGTGAATGATGACACACCGTGCAGTAAGTAGGATACCAATAAATAGAACACCGATAAAACGACTCGATGACGGAGGTATTAATCCGGTTAAACATCTCAACATACCGGCCTTTGTTATGTCGTAAACATTGAGAGCATACGCCCCTTTACCCTTCTCTCTTTGAAACCGTATCGGGTATCTTCGGTTAGTCTTTATGCTCTGAATAGCTGAACAGAACTGTCGGAGACAAGGTGTTATGTTACATCAGAATGTGATTTCAATCAGAATTCTTGTCTCATGCTGTAACAATTTTGACTTATTACCATAACTTTATATAGAAAAAAACGTTACAATGAACAAACATTTCGAATAAATCTTCCTTTTGAAGATATATGAGACATATTTTAAGAAGTTGTTACAAAATGTGTTAATTCAAATGACAAATAATGCGGGTTAAAAGTTGACTAAATATCTCCCTATAGATGTACGCTAATACTTACCCACTCGTATAATATTTTAAAAACATCTTATTCATACCTCTGTCCGGACTGTATGTATGATAAAAATGCATATTTGTTATAACAAGAAAAAACTTTTTTTTGCAGTTGAAAATTTGGCATACAAAAAAGAAAGTTGGATAAACAGCAGACGACACTACAAACGTCATATCCGGAACAGAATTGTACATGGTCATGCGTCGCGTGCCGTGGATGGAGACTTTAATCGTAACCTTAATAGCTGCACGATATTAGATAATTTGTATGGAGACAATCCGGTATGGATGGTGGATTTAGGAAGAAAAGCAAAGATCGCTGGTGTGGTGATTCACACATGGCAAGGTAGTGGACAAGGTGAGTCATGTGCTGTATTTTTTTGCCGCTTGGTGATGATGTAGTCTAAATGAAGATATGAGTTTTATTTACAAACATTTATCATCTGTAAAGTGACAGAGCTATGAAGTAAAGTATATCTTTCTCACAATCTCTATACATATGTATTAATAAAAAACAAGAGTAAGACACAAATTTATGAAATATCACATTACTGAAGTTTTAATGTTTAATATATTAAAGCACACAAATTCAGGTGCCTTTAAATTAAAATAGAGAAATAAGGAGTTGAATTACGTAACTGGTGACGTCGCCTGATTTATTGTTTTGTTGTGCAATATTAGAACTCTGATATGATAAATATTTCAGGACAATGGCTACGACTCAGCTGACACTTAGGAATTCCATTTGTGTTTATAACCTATAAATATGTGTTTGCTATTCCAATTGGGTATCTGATGCATACATGTGATACATATAACAAAGCTCCGATCGCTGACCACATTCCAAAGAGGCCGTTTAATACCTTATAATTAAGACTTTACACGCTAGACTAAATTCGCGGGTATGGTTACCTTCCAAATAGTTGTATTCAGTAGAAGAGACACACTATCCAGTTTCCACACCTACAGATGATATAGCTAAAATGGGATATGGGGTGACTGCTCCTGTCCGTCACTATAGTATGTAGGATAGACTGTCTTCGATTTCTTCAGTGCATGGAACGTTCTAGCAATACGGAATTTGATTTGCAATTGTACACATCAAACTATTCCTCAGAAATTAATCCATGTCAGCTGTTAGCCCCAGAAAATAAATGTCGCCAGACCTTCTACCATGCACTGATGTTGTCGTCTTAGCTCGCTGGCATGGGTGCATGGGTGCGTCGATAGCTCTGCCTCCCTTCTCTCTCTTCTCTCCCACCTTAAGAAACTTAAAAACAATTAACAAGGACAACAAAAAAGCTATATATACAGGAGCTATCGCTATACAAGTGAGAAAGAATCAAACCTTCAAAGGTAACATATGCATATAAGATCAATATAATTGATTACCACTGTGTGTTTCACACAAATATGGAAAAAGGAACGACGGACTAGTTGAATATTATATTCATAAGAAAACATATTTTAAAAACTTAAAATACATTTTGTTGAAGTTAAATGCTCCTGTAAATATTTTGGTAAAAAAGCTGTCCGTTTGGGAGGCATACCGTTTCATTGTTATATTTATGTATAACACATGTATGATAAAGGTCTTGCCCATGTTACGTGTTGTAACAGGTCTCCTATTAAACACTGGATTTTATCAAATTTTGTGTAAATTTTTTTTCGCATCTTTATTTAACATTTTTTTCTTTCTTAAACCAAAAATCTTCTTTGTCATTATCACAAAATATAATCATTTGTCCCTTTTTTTTAAAATTAGTCAATGTATTTTTCAGAGTGGATGTAAAAAATGTCATGAATTTGGCTACCTATTAAAAACTTACATTCATTCACAGCTGTTTGGTTATTTGATTGTCATTGCGTTTGCCTACCTATTATACATTTCCACTAATTGACAACCATTTGGTTTATCTCTTTCACAGAGGACGTTACGAAGTATAAAGATTATCAATCGAATCTCGATAAACTGGTTGTGTATGTAGACAGCAAGCTGAAAGATGACGATGACTCTTACGCATCAGGCAATATGTGTGGTTATGTTTCACGGCTTAATAAAGCTTTGTTCCGTCCGGAACTCCATTTCAGCTGTATCCGACCAATGGAAGGGCGTTATGTTCTCGTAGAGGCCTGGGGTGTACCGAATAGCTGGAGTAGACTCTTTAGTGCTGTATTATGTGAAGTTCTGATATACGAGTAGATATATAGAATGTAGTACATCAATGGACGCCTTAGGGTGACAGAGTGATTACATTCACATCCTGTGATTATTGTGGGGAGATGGAATACGGACCATTGTTATAAAACCTCATCACCACAGCTGAACTCATACACAGAAATTGATGATGTGTGTGTACAAATGACGTCATAGACAATTATTGGTTATGACGTCACGGGCAAATATATTTACATTTCACATGACCTGTTGTCTGTACAAACTCGTGTAGAAGAAACATGAAGCCTGAGATTATCACAAATTTCATCTGGACGGATTGCTCGGGATAATCTGTGCCAGTTTTGTACAAACGTTATTAAGAGACTTCCAGGAAGCCAGTGCCAGGAGCAGACACAGTGTACATTATAAGACTTCATTCTTGTATGTTGGCCAATGTAATAGGCAGCAAGATGTTATTTTTGAATTTTTATTTGTGACTTACAGAGATCCGTGCTATGTACATCTGGTGGTCATTTCTGCGAGTTGACATGGTGATCTATCAGATGACCAACCCGATGGCCAGGGCCATTTTAACCATGTGGTAGTGCATATACAATGGCTCATGCGATATACAGTTGATTTAATTTTTTGAATTTGATATTCAATGCCTAGTAAATAGACCTAACTGTTATAGTATCATCAACAGACTATTTGTTATCTAGTTAAATTACAAGTGGGATTTACTCATGCTTTACTTAGTATAGATCTGAACCAATGCTGTAATGGCCTATACCAAATCATTTTCCACAGTTTAAGAAGGACTGATGTAGAATATATAATCATGTCTTCCAAAAACTAAATTATTTCCGAAAATTTTAAATAAAAATAGCGTCCACATTTGTTCAAAGGCATTTCCACTAAACTTTTTGTTTTCGATAAACGAATCTGCCAATCGCTAATTTGCCATAGAAATCCCTTGAACTGAGATCGATGAACTTGACATGGATAAGTTACGATATATGCGCAGATGTTAAACTAGATTAGCGATATTGAACAAACATCTGTAAATAAAGATGTGCATATGAAACTATGATCTAACCATTTCAAATTGCGTGCATTCGCAATATTGTTGGCAGAGAGCTGTAGTAAACTGCACTTCTTTGAACGACAATTCTAAATAAGTAGTTTGAAATCCAGTACTGCCAATGGTACAAATAACTTTCTATATTATCACGCCAATGTTCCGTTGTTAGGTTCAGCTGAGAATATAATATCTTGTAGTGGATACAGATACTGGTTGTTGTTTCTGTCCCCATGATGTTAAGCAGCCAATCTAAACCAACATATTGATTGGTCCAGTCATACAGGCACTAAATAAACAAGGATAATATTGAACAAGGACTTGAATCTGGGATAGTGACTTTATTTTCAGTTGATGTATACAGACAGTGACAGTAACATTTGTCGCTTATAAAACTACATTAGGAACAGTATTTACTATCTTTTACTGTCTCATCAGATTGCTTATGGTTGCGTCTGACCCCTGATCTGAAGAATCATAACCTCCACTGATTCCACCTGAACGACACAGTCGGTCCCTTTCAGCTCTGCTCGGCAGTACCAGGGTAATTCAAATCCAAACTCTCACAAAACAGTTGATTTACACAATCAGATTATATGCAAATTTCAAAGACTTGGATAGATTTAAATGATGTCGTCGGTGTTTAAAGCCTCCAATCGTTCTTGACACTAGCTCATAGAAGTCACTGCCGCCTAAACGTAGGATTTTTAACTTATTTTTTAATTTGAAATATTTGAGCCTAAAATGAAACACCGCCACTCACTGATATATCTGGATGTTACTACCCCGACTTTATGACATCCAAATCATTGGCCATTTGCTGATAGTAAAGGACAACCTGTCTTGATCTATTAAGACATGCAGAGCTACATGTATCATGTGTTTTAGAACAGCGGTTTCGTACTTTAAAGTTCAGAGTGCATGATACCTTCGATCTGTGGTGACCTTGTTTCAAAGTTTGCTCTGACCAGCACAAGATGAACAAAACTGATTTTTTTAAATAACCAAATGTGAAAACGGTATAAAAATGAATTAGGGTCGAATGACCGGATACCCTGTGTAACGCATGGAGCTGATTCTACTATGTATGATAAAGTTAAACACTTCTAAGATATATTTTAAAAATTGAAGATAAAGGTGGAGTTTATCACATTATCTTTAAATGCCAAGAAATTAGCGTGCGTGTTTAAAACGTCTCCATATATTATCATTGTTAATATTGTGTTACTATTAATCGTGTATAAAGACTGGTATGTTATATCAGATAAATTCATATGTTATGTCTGTGTAACTGTTATATTGAACAATGAGTTCGTGTATGCATAATGAAAAACACTGAACGTTTTATTTCGTTTTCAGTATACATGTATTCCTGATGTTCTACTACTCTCTACTAAACGTGCATGTTTAAGTAGGTATCAAAGAGGTTGTCATCTAACGTGTGAGTAAAAGCAAGGGTATATATTTACCTTGAATGGACAGCGAGGACTTTGATATAGTTTGAGTGAAATAAAACTCCTGACCTAGTATAATCAAGATGTTGTTAGGAATAACAAGTCCGTTTGTTCGAATGTAAGAGTTGACCTCGAACACTGTGGTTATCGCATTTATAAGTCATCATTCGTTGATATTTTTTCACTGTCATGCCTTTTACTTGTATCCCTCTATCCAACTGTCTCAAAAGCTAACCTCGTTCATTACCACCTGGCCAATGTGATTCAAACCAGGTCTTAACTAGTTCCCCGTTATTTTATGCATGTACAGTATGGGTTGATCAGGCATAATCTGCGGAAAACGACTTTCCATAAAGTCAGGCATTGTGTGGGTCATTAAATGTCCGTCTCAGTTGTCCAATAAATGAACAGCCATTCAGCTCCGTTTGGCATACGATTTTGTCAGCCCTACAAATGCGACAACAACAACAACAGCCGATCAGACTGTTTTTAAGCTGACACTGCTCCCCACCCCTCCCTGTCCCATCCCTCCTTACTCCCTACCCCATCCTTACTCCCCACCCTCCCCACGCACATCCCCCTTGAAGCTATATTACAAGAATTCTAATACATTGCTGTATAATAATTATACTCTTTCAATAAACTAAGCGTGTTTAGGTTCACATGAAGCATTACGAATGTCAATACGTTGATTCCGTATGGGAATATGGAATAACATATAAATGTCTGAATTGCCCCCTTTTCTGACTATAAATGTGGGAAGGATGCTTAAAGATACGACTTCAATAACATACATATTTAAACAGGATATGTTGGGGGCTCATTTTGATAACCAAAATACATTTTCAAAATGGCTGTTTTTGATGTCACCATGCATACATAGTATTTTTATTTTGGTCGTAACTTATAGTTGCTCTTTGTGAAATTCGTTAGAAGGGGGAAAATGCTATCCTCATCTCATTTGGCAAACAGGATATCATTTTTGCAATCATTGCATGAATCAACACTTACGGTATATTCTTAAATACCGATTTAATGACCCGTTAATAAAAAAATACCTGTACATAGCTGTTTTCCCTTTTGGCTTTATAAGTAACCTTTTTCTGTTTTGTTTCCGTTTATTTATACCTTTAGGATATTTATGTCCCAGTCTTTCAAGCGAAAGGACTATTAGATAATTGTGGTATATATCCCACACACGTTATCTCATGTTGTCTGTCCCGTCCTCGCTCGTTAGCGAGCATGACCAGTCATATCAGATGAGGTTAAACGAGTTAGTGGTTCTCACCTCAGGTCTGTTCCACTAATGTCCCGAGACAACACAATTATACACGGTGTCAACGTAACGGTTGGTTTCTCACACCCAAAACAACACAGCTCATGTGTTATCATTGTCTCTGTTACACTGTATAACTTGTTCAGGTTAAGACACTCTAAAACAATGCTTTACTCACAGTGAAATTTTAACGACCACATTATGCCCCCATTGTATTCAAGCCGGGAAATTTAATACCCGACTTAACGTTCTGAGTTCTCTTTGGTGTATTTATTTATCAAATAACTATGGTTTAAATGGGTCAAGAGCGATCCACCAATCATGTATAGTTTACCTCAAATAAATTATCTTCAATTGTTCGCAGGGTGTTGTGTCATGTTTGTGCTTAATTGACATCCTAAATCCTCGTTACGTAGTCTATGTAGTTTATTATTCGTGGCTGAACGCACCATTATTGCGTGGGATTTCGAGTTATGGTTGGAATTTTAACGCCTTTAACTAAAGTTATTTGATTGAAAGTTTGGCGAATTTCTTTTGAAATGTCCGCAGTATGTGTTAATGTTAGAATTATTGGAAAATTGATTAAGTACTATTGGGGGACAGTACGGTGTTATTGTTCTGAAGTCCACATCCGACTCCCTGCTGGTCCATGGAAGTCACCCGAGACCACATTCACTTTCTAAAAGTCACTGGTGTCAATTTGGATTTGGGTGCAACGACATTTTCTTTCATAAATAGGACTCTCCGCCAGCCGCTTGATTAAAGGACACCATCCTCAACGCCTCGACAATCTTTTGACAAACAAATAAAAAGGCAACAACATGTCGGCTTCTTGTCACAACACCAGGCAATATTGAGATGTTTGTGGGTAGATTCGAAAATGATAACACAAACACAAACAAGTTATAGCTGGAATTACAAAGCATCGAAGTAAAGTTATTTGAATGAAAGTTTAGCGAAAAATATTTTAGAAAACGTCGTATATATGTATAATAGACCCCCATTATGAACTGATTCACATGGTGTGTATTCAACTAAAGAAAAGACCAGGATATCATGCTAATAAACACAAATTCCCTTTCGAATGTCCGCAATAGGTTTTAATATAGAGGAAGTCAGATTGAATACAACATGGAGACAAGACGATGTTATTGCTCTGAAGTCCATATCCGACTTCCTATTGGTCCATCAAAGTCGTGTGGGGCCCTAAATATTTATAAAAGTTTTGTAAAGTACTAATACAATGGCGCTGGTTATCCCTTTCGATTTGGGTGTAACACGATGCCTTATGCTCGTCAACCTGTATGGCTATCTACCAGCCGAACGACGAAAAGTAACCATCCCTATGGCTTAGACAATCGTTTGACGCAAACATAAAAAGGCATCAACAGATCGCTTCTTGTTGCCCCTTACCTCTCCGAGCACCAGAGCAAAATTTGTGCGTCGATTTGAAAATGATAACAGTAGCAAAACCATAAGAATTTCATATTTGACAGTTCTTTGTAAAGTTCACAAGAAAGGGGAATATACTATCCCCACGTCTTTTGGTAAACAGGATGTCATCCTGGCAACCTTCGCATGAATCAACACCGTATATTCTTAAATACCGATTTAATGGCCCATTAATAATAAAACATGTAGCTGCTTTCCCTCTTGACTTTCTAAGTAACCCTTTTCTGTTTTTGGTGTAGATTTGGAAATAGTAGCAGTCACAGAGCCGTGTTAAATGGAACCGAAAACGTTATAAACGAAACCATAATTATTGTATACCATTTCGTTTTATCGAACAGATGTTTGGTGGCAAGTCGCCTGTATTGCCATCATAAAGTTTTGTTACAAAATGATATTCTGACGTCACTTGAAAATGGTCACGATTTTCATAATATCAAAGCTGTAAAATCGCACAAAATATCGAAAGGTCATAGTTAAATGAAGCAGCTATATACCATAACTGTGTGTGTTAAAATACACAGTTACAGTATAGTTACATTGAAGCTTCTCAAATGGTTTTCTTTCGTGCGTTCGTTACGTTCTACAGGTTCGTTCGACTGTGGAATGATACAGCGTCGACAACTATGGTCTTGACAGTATGACAGTGACGGGCTGTTGAAATAAAGAACAGGTGTCAAAGTGTAGAATGCACCTGTCTTAAAATTCAATCAAACGTCCTTCAACTCTGGACACGTTTCCTGTAGAATGATCACATTATGACAGACGCTACATAAAAACGTGTTTCGTTGTGACCCTTTGTTCAGTTGTGTCTGTCGTCACCGTTTAAAAACTGAAGTGACAACAAAATAAAATAGCAAAACACACAACTAAAAGAAAACGAAGAACAAAAACACAAGAGAAGGAGAGACAACAATGGAACGTATACATTTGTCTTGTCTCGAACGGGATTCGAGCTTTAGAGTCTCCGGCCAAGTTTATATCTATATATATATACAATATTTTGAGTTTAATATACATCAGTCAGTAAACTTTTTTAATATATTTTTTTAAGGGTCATAATAAGCCTTTCAAAATCATAAATACACACAGAAAGTTCTCAACATACTGTTTATGAAAAATCACTGGCTTAATTATTAATAACAAAGGCCCTTCAAACGCTGGCGCAGGGAAACTCAATCACTGCTCATGTCGTGTTCCATGATTTTGGCAGCAGTTCTGAGATTGGTCATTTGACACCACTTAGAATTTTGTAGGATTTTACAAATGTGAGTAATACAACATCGGTTGGATTATCATAATGAAAAAAAAAAAGAACAAATACACCTGACTACAATTAGCTCCAATGTCGTTTGCCGTTGAAAGAAAAAAATTCATTGCAGCTATATACAATCATGATCAAGACCATTGTCACTTGCTGTCACCTCACCGCCCCCACACCAACTGAAAGAAACTCTCCCTTTGCCCCCCCCCCCCCTCCCCTACACCAAAAACGAACTCACCCTGCTTTCTAATAATCAGTATGGTTTTCACCAAGACCACTCAGCACTTCATGCTGTTACAGCTCTCTATCCAGCTATAAAGAAGACCTGTACACAAGTGGCCCTGTGCCAATCCACTTTCTTTGAACATTGAAAAGTCAAATATATCAATTTCCACTTTTCTTACCTCTAGCTGCACCTGACAACATACTGTTTTTTACCATTCGAAAGCCTTGGCAACGTCAACCCTATTCACTAAATGAGATTTGACGGTTTTCCTGCGATATCCATCGATTGGTTTCAGAGTTACCTATCCAATTGATGGCATGCAGACGGATCAATTTGGGCACTCCATATGTTTTTCGCCGTGACCGTTGCTATGTGGTGAGCTTGTCCCCCTCCTAATCCTATGTCGATGTACCGTTCACGGGTTCGAATACGTCTGGCGACGATCAGGTATATGAGTGAGCCACACGAAGTGGCTCTGGCAATCACGGTAGTCGGTTAGCTTTCCTCCCGGATTTCCACCGCATTTGGACAAGGAGCAGTGTGAATTGGACAGTCCGTCGTCATATTAACGATATACCCTTGAGTACAACCATATCCATTTTATTAAAACTGGCACCGTCCTACATACATGACCTAGGGTATAGTGGAGATAGTCATAAATCAGAAAAATCTTATAAATGAATATTTTCGGCTACATAAATACAGATGCAAAGTAATGCAGTTCTCTTTAAAGTTATAAATGAATTTAATTATTCTTAAATCAAAATTTTTAATTTTTAATTCACTTCACTTTAAAACCTTTTGGCATTTTGGCAATGGAATGTACAGGTTAATATGCAAATGTCACCCGTAAACCGATGGGAGTAGATACGAAGACAATCCAAAAAAAAAAACCCCTAGGAATTGATACGAATGTCACCCGTAAACCGCTAGGAATATATACGAATGTCACCCGGGGCGAGATACAAATGTCACCCGTAAACCGGTATGAAGAGATAAAAATGTCTCCTGTAGACAAGTAGAAATATATTTGAATGTTACCCGTAAAGCGGTAGGACTCCTACCGCTTTACGGGTGACATTCAAACATATTTGAATAGACACAAATGTCACCTGTGAAACGGTAGGAATAGATACGAATGCTCCTGTAAACCGATAAGAATGAATACGAATGTCACCCGTTAACCGATAAAAATTTATACGAATGTCACCCGTAAACCGGTAGGGATAGATATGAATGTCACCCGTAAATCGCTATGAATATATACAAATGTAATTCGTAAACTAGAAGGAATGGATGCGAATGTCACCCGTAAATCGGTAGGAAAAGATGCGAATGTCACCAGTGAACCGTTAGGAATAGATACAAATATCACCCGTATACCGGTAGGAATAGATACAAATGTTACCTGTAAACTAGTAGAATTAGATACAAATGTCAACCGTAAACCACAAGGAATATATACGAATGTCACGTAAAGCGATTGGAATATATACGAATGTCACCCGTTAACCAGAGTACCCTTGTAGTGTGTATGATTTGACATGTATAATGCCTCGACCCTAAGATTACTTGGTTATGTCATAGAACAAAGCAGCTGATTTTAGCTCGATAACAATTCAGCTGTTAATTACATAGTCAATTAACTAGCCATTTGACGCATGCGGAATTAACGAGACAGCAATTTTACGTTTATGTTCATCCCACAACTGACAAAGAGAGATGCACCTGATAATGTACTCTGTTCAACTTTCAATTTCAGTATGTGCAGCATGGTGCGGTATGGGGATTAAGATACGGCTGTCGCGGTTTTGTTACGTGTAGATTGTTTGTTTGTTTGATTGGTGTTTAACGTCGTACTCAATGGTATTTCACTTATATGACGACGAATTGTCCACTTCACACTGCCTTATTACGGTGGAATACCGGGAGGAAACCTCGCTCATGGCTGATTGTCGACACGCGGACTCGATCCCGTGAGCGGGAAATCGAAGCAGGTTCAGTTTAGGAAGCACACTCGCTACCACTAAGCTACGACCGCGGGCCTGTTACGTCTAGAGTTTTGAAAACCGTGTATTTGTACATTTATCGCAACATATTGGTTTTATAAGACTAATGAATGCTCAGTTCAGGCACGATGAGTTACCAATCAGGACTTCCACGCTGGTTATGCTGAAACGGTCTTATTTACTTGTACTTAAACATCTCAACTCGTTAGAGAAAAAAAATAGAGTATGACAAAGTTGGTATGCTACATTTTTTATAGTCATAAATTGTCATTTGTCTCCAATTAACTGGTTTTATTATTGAGGGACACTTTGATTTAGGGCGGATTACAATTTAAGAAATGACTTTAAATAACATATGTCTAAATTGACACCTGAATGTATCTTGAGTCATTATTTTAATTTCCATTGGCACTTGGCATATTCATGAACATAACAGCAACTCTTGGACAGGTGGTAAGTCCTGATGTATTTTTGAGCACACGCGTGTTGCCGAGAGATTTATTTCACTGTTGACTGACCTTACTATTGGCGGCTGGCAGGTTGAAATCAGCAACGTAACTCATCAAATGCAGACACTAGTGTTAAATGGTCCAAAAATATTAGCCGTTACCACTACTCATCTTTTTCTTCCTTAGACAGTGACAAAATAGTTGTGGAAATATACATGGGACGGGCGAGAACTGTGAAGGAGCGTCCTGTCGTTATGGTGCTCACAGAGCTAAGGGGCAACATGAAGCCAAACTGTTTGTGGTGTCTTTATATTGCGTTTCGTGATTGTCCTGTATCTGTCTTGTCTTGTCTTTGTTTGACCACTAGAGGCATCTAGGGTGATTAGCGATATAGGGCAGCACGATGACGATATATTTACGACGTCTGTATTGCGTCCTGTATTTGTCCTGTCTTGTCTTTGTGTGATCACAAGAGGCATCGAGGGTGGTTAGATATATTTATGACGTCTTTGTATCGGGTCCTGTGATTGTCCTGCTTTTCATATGGCTTTCCATTGCCTGTTGCCAGTGGTGTCGAAGGTGGTTTTCTTCCTTGGGTTGACACGCCGTTATGTGACTAAAACCACCTAAAGTACGGCGTAAAACCCCATGCAAGCAAACATAATTTAACAACGGGTTTTTAAACCTTCCCAGCAAATTTAATAAATCAATCCCAGTTTCCCTTGCTCAATTCATTTGTCAGCAATCCAGTAGGATGGTTTCGGTTTTGTTGCCCCTTATTTCCATTTACCAGCCTGGGATGAAAGTTTTAATATATCGGTTTGATCAATGTAAAGTAAAACTCTCGTGTTTCGACTTTTCGTCATGTTCGTTCTGAAGTTGAAAATTGTCTCAACGCACTTCTTTCGAATTATTTTGCAATTGGAAAACTGATGACTTGACTTGTTTTAAGTGACATACGATCAACAACGACATGATCGTAGAACAACGAAAGTGACAAACACCCAGATAAACTGACATAATAGGAATTTGTGTTTGACAGATAGAAAGAGCGATATTCTACTTCTGCACTAGGCCTATATTAACTTGGGTGGATTATAATCAGGGAGAAGATAATCAAATCATAGGCCTACAATGATTTGAGTGACTGCACTGCTCTTGAAAGATCATTACTGCACTCGTCTTTAAGGATAATTACATGCTTTTTTTCTCTTGTCGCTGATTCCTGAAGATCCACTTAAGTTACCCTAGTGTCGGACCCCTGAGTTCACTTAGGTTACCCCAGCGACGGCCCTCTGACTTCACTTAGGTTACCCAAGTGTCGGACCACTGGTTCACTAAGGTTGCCCCAAGTCCGACCCCTGACTTCACTTGGGTTACCCCAGTGTCTGACCGTTGACTTAACTATTTTATCCCATTGTCGGACCCCTGACTTCTTTATACAATATGTAGCACCAATCAACCAGTCAACTGACGTCTGACCTCGTTTATAATACGTACGTTATTTTTTTATTGGCGGTATTGCGCTTCATTCTGTTTTTCTAAGCCATCGTGGTAGGCATAATCATCAATGCTGCTCGACTGCCGGCGTGTTATGCAACATTAAAAAACACCATGCTTATATTGGTGTGCCAAACCTGTTAGTGTTTTTGTATAATAAAGTGATAATATATGTCATGTGTTGGGTGATATCTTTAAGGCTGTTAGTATGTTTCGTGTCTCTTACTCAAAGTAATTGTTTTGACGATTGGCATGAAACGAGGCATGTTCCGGAGTCATTAAGTGATACCGCTGAAGCATGGTTAGAAAGCCAACACGTACGTGTCACGTCACAGGAATGTTGTAATAGATTAAACTGGTTTCTAAATCAGAAATTAATTAAAACCGTTCGCATGTAACGCTATTGAACTTCTATGGATCATATAAGTCAAAACATGTGATTGTTGAGTTGCCTATGAATCAGAGGTCGTCTAAGTACAGTCAGATATATAAATCATTACACACCAATTTTAATGGACGTGCAACGGTCCAATACAAAGGCTAGTGAAACGTCTTTTATAGAATCGTCCCTTTTTGTTAGAAAACAGTCAAATGTGCACTGGGGTACTAAAACCGATAGGGACTCTTTTGAAATCACTAAATATAATTATCCTAAAACCACATGTCACATTTTTATTTCTGCAAATTTTGATTTTCCATATTCTTATATATCTCTTCCAAAACTGAACCTAATAAAAAAATAAAGCACGCTTTACGCACTATACAACATAGATAAGACATTGAATACAATTTAACTTATTTGATCCAAATCGATGGCATCAAACAAAAAAGTGAAAAACTCTCTGTTGTTAACTGTGTTCGAAGCGTCTTTCAAACAGCATTGAAAGCTGACCTTACATTGCAACTCCCCCTCTAACTATTTAAATGACAGATATTCAGGCTATCTAACTTATATGTCGACTGTCTGTGTCAACAGTAAGTAGCAACGCATCTTTTTATTATGCAGAAAATTAAACAGCAAATTCCACTTAACCGTACTGGGAAATGCCATAGAAAAAACCAATGATGTTCGTGAGCAGCTGGAGACATAGGTATATACACAAGGAGCTAGTTGCTCGACATGCGATTAGTAGCTAACGTTAGATAAAATCGCTTATAGTGGATTGAAGATAGGCCGCTTAGAACAAACGGCCGAAGACACGTCGGCTGTATAAGCAATAAAGGATCGCAAGGGCATCAAAACAGTTTTTGTAACATTATCACTGTAATAAATGAAATGTCTTAAAAAGACTTGTGTAATGGGTGAACGATAGGCTTTTTGATTTTAAGGGACAATTACATTGGTTGTATCTGACGCTGGATTCCCTTGCGTGCAGGCCTGGATGTTTTTCGCGAAAAAATAGTATTAAAGCTCATTGACTCTCTGGATAACACCAAAACAAGGATCGTTTTCCAACATTAGGTTCCTAGCGTTTTCATGGCATCCCTGATAGATCTTCATACACTGGCAAGATCAAAAGAACAAACCATTCTGTAATCTATTGCCACGCAAGTCGAATATTCTAAACTTATTTTCATTATTTGTATCTAGCACTGGTCCCAAAAAAGAGTAATAACCAAAACTAAAAAGTTTGGTGGTTAGGTTCTCTGGAACTACCGGGTACATATCAAAACTAGAATGTTTAAACAATTGATATTTTGTAAGGAGGACAGGGCGGGGATAGTGAAGAGTCAGAGCTTAGCAAAACGAGGCGATCATCGATTTATTTTTCAAAATGTGATCAGATATAGCGTCACCGCTGGAAAAAGTCTCTGATTTCCCGGTAGTTATTTTAGAGACTTACGTTTGTCTGTTGGTCTGACAATGAGCGAGGTTGTGATTGACTGGACGGTTTCAAGTGATTAACAGGCACTGTCAAAACAAAACTTGCAAGGAACGAATATATAATAACCAGGAATTTGCTGCTGCGTGAAGGGGTATAGTTTATAACCACAACGTCTGAGTTAATATTGGTTATGTCATTTAAGTTTGTGTTCATGTTTCGGCTTTAACGTAGAAATCTTGGGTATTTCACTTACCCGAGAAGAACCTCACTTATATACCTCTTGGTTGATGGGCGGAATCGAACCAAGTAAATCATTGTCGACAAAAGTAATAAGCTTGCTCTGTCGTCTGTGCCAAATACTTATCAAAATCAAAGCCAAAATTTATTTTCAGTTTTCAATCAAAGCAATTAGGACAAAATATCTTGCCAAGTGTTAGTCAAGTGGAATAAATATCAGATGAGTATGGAAGAATCGCCACTCAGAATCGCTATGCGGAGGGCAAAAGCAGTCCCCGACGGACAATCCTTTGCAATTAGTCGCCAACGGGCAGTTGCTTGTGTACCGGCAGGCTTGGACCTATCACTAGGGAGAAAAAAAAAAACTTAAAATCGAGAAACAAGGACATGTTTAAATAACCCACTGACAGTAGTATTTTGTATATGTGGCTGTATGCAATGTGGCTAATAAGTTGTGACATCGATGATGAAAAACTCATTTGGAAAGGTCACAAAACAAAGCGTCTGGGTCAACCATCACCACGTATGCACTTCGACGTAAAGCGCTGGGAAGATTGTTTTCGCTGATGGATATTACCCTAAGTATGTCTTGTAAAAGATGGTACAACACCAGACAAGGTTATGTAATAGACAGTGACAGTATACGTCTACTCTAGTTATCTCAGAAGTCCCTAGCTTAAAGCCTGAGGTTTCGATGCCGAAGTCTGTAAAATGACATTCAGTGTGAGAAAATTATACCATACGTATATTTTAACATTAACTCAATGTACAGAAAATTGCTAATAGATACGCCTTTTACGTTTAGGACTAACGATATCAAAACATAACACAACGAACTATTGTAATCGCGACATTTAGAAACGGAATTCACTGAAATCACAAGTAGTTTACTGGTTTGTGGCATTGGATTAAAACCGGAAGCGGACTTACTTCCATGACTTACGTACAGCCCGCTTGGTCATAAACCTAGTATCATTTTGAATGTGTAAATGTAATGATATTCGCTAAAATCGCATAAATTGTGCGGTCGTAGGAAGACAAATTACAGCTGTATAAATACATCGGGACTATATACTTTGATGTCATTCAGATGTACATCAATACAATTCCTTTTTTAAAGATACCAGACACCTATATCAAGCAAACAAACAAGTCATGAAGATACTAACAAGTTTGATCATTTTTAAATAAACAAAATTGTTCAATGTTATGTTTGTCCTACATAACACAGTTTCAATTGTTTTTATGCACCTGAAAAGTAGAGCCCCTTTGTCACTTCCTAGTAAGACAGTAATGGTGCGGGTCTATCCCACAGTTCCAAGTCTTCCTTAAAAACCTAGATGGTACTTGATGGTTACAAAATGGGATTGTGGATGAAAACACCAATAAATAACAACAACAACACACGTAGCAAGAACAACCGAACTACAAAATGGCAGGCGGTTCATTTTATCGAACTATGCAAAATAAAAAATGTAGTGGATACCATCGGGACGTCGGTCTACACCCAGGATGATTGGTATACGTTACGTCCTTCAATTGCTCATTTTCAATAAGCTTGATGAAAAAAGTCTGTATCATTGATGGATTACATCGTGACATTTGAATGGTGCCCAATCGGGGACTATCAACTTTTTCTGTAAATAAAACTTTGATGTATTGACTTATAAACAATTCTTTCGAGTTTGGAAAAGTTTACTCTTTATAGGTGGTCTGGCCTTCATGCTTTTTTATTAGTCTCGTTCGAACTAAATAGTGTTGTTTAACGCTTGCTAAAGACAAACAATGTGATCTCTCACAGTGTAAGTGCGAAGCAATCAACAACTAGACAATCCCATCTTAAAAAAAGTGACAGAAATCAGAAGTTTTTGTTTGATGGGTTAATAATACTGTCTTGAAGGAGAAGAGAGGTATTTTTGACAAGCTTTCGAGGGTCTGCTTATCTAATTTTAAAGATATTTGTCAAAATTTTATTATTCTCAAACTCCGCATATAACAGGGAAAAAATACTTTTAAAAGTCGAAAGTGACGTCAGCTTGTCATAAACAGATCGACTTTAACATCTTGGTAATTGGGAGTTCACACACAAAATACGTTGCTGAATATTTCATAGGTTGTTTAATTTCATATATTTATTTGCGTAACTACAGGGCTATACATCCCCAATTAGTTTCTACTGACCAGGCATACTGTGCATCAACACACGACAGCCCCTTTTTGTGCATGCGTTTTAAGCTCAGATTGAGGAAAAATAAGATAATGATGTATCTGTAAAATTAGATGAGGATTACCCTAAAAGCTAGTCAAAAATGATCTTCCATTTTGTGTATTATGTAAATCCGTGTCCAGGACAGTACCTTAATGCCGACTGACTGATCCACGGAATACTGGTGGCCAAAGTCCATGATGTCTCCCGTATCATTAAGGGCCCACGACCGTGGCTTAGTGGTAGCGTGTGCACTTACGAAACTGAATCTGCTTCGATGTACCGTTCACCGGATCGAGTTCACCTGTGGACCATCAGGTATCATCTACTCTAGCCAAGGGTTACTATTCCGAGCTACTCTGTGTTTGAACCCTTGGCAGATAATTAATGTACAATGAGAGTTACAGCTACGCCAGCTACGCCAGCTGGCGGATAAAATGACCAAGGTTCTAGTTAACTCCCCCTGTTTACAGTCACATTCGCCACCAAATTCACTAGCGAAGTCTTCTAATAGATCAACATCTGATTAGATGTGTAGAAGTTCCTACACATCCAATCAATTTCTTGGAAGCCGAGTCCCATTATGCAGCTCGGAATAGTAACCATTGGCTAGGGAAGATGATCAGGTATATGAGCGAGTCACATGTCGTGGCTCCAGCATTCGCGGGGGTGGTATTAACGAGGTTTCCTCCCGCTTTTCCACCGTAATAAGGCTAGGTGCAGTGTGAAGTGGACAATCCGTCGTCATATAAGTGAAATACCCTTGGATACGACATCAATTTAAACAAAACAAACACATATATCATTAATGACTTGGTTTATTGGATAAGGTATCTGTAAATCTGTCAGCTGATTTATTTAACATCCCAAGAAAGTATAATAGTAAAAAGATACCTGAGCTGTTACAATATTGATTGCCCACGGCCGTGGCTTAGCGGTAGCGTCTGCGCTTGCTAATCCTACTTCGATTTAACGTTCACGGGATTGAGTCTGTCTGTCGACCATCAGGTATCTAAGGTAGTCACATGATGTGGCTCTGGCAATCGTGTGGTTTTTACGAGGTTTCCTCTTGCTTTTTCACAGTAATTAGGCAAGGAGCAGTGTGAAGTGGACAATCCTTTGTCATATAAGGAAAATAACCTGAGTAAGACAACGCAAAAACAAAGGGTAGTGATGACATACCATTCTGTGTGTCGTAGTTTAGTTGATCGTCATGCAGCTCATGCTGACCGAAGTTGTGTGCAAGATGACAGTTGTTTAGCCTATGGAATGTCTCTAAAGGTGTTACATATCTGTCAGTTTTATAATGATGTGACAAAGGGCGTTAAAACAAATAGTGATGGGTTGACGGCTTAAAGACTCCCCGCGGCGTTTATGTCTCGTGAACTCCGCGTTACCGTTATGGTTGAGGACATATTATGGAACATGTGACACATAGTGACACGTCAAAGCTTACTGAACGACCCCATCGTTTTATTCAATTAAGAACTTGGTAATAATTTGTCTGCTGTGTTGCGATAGCTGTTGTAACAGTTATATCATGAACTAACTAAACGAGGTTTATATCAACCGTTTTAACGCATAACAGCAACCTGGCAAATACATCTGTCTTGTTTCCTTGACATTCAGAAGTTGCGATATGGTTAGTCTAGAGAACGGGTTATTGGTGAAATAAAGCATTAACATGAACAGCATCGCTCGATGAAGATTTCGATATTATTCCGGCGGAGGATTAGGTGGTGTCTTTGGGGGGTGTGAGTGTTAAAGAGAGCTTTCTGTTTCCCTGCTGCTCTCAGGGCTAAGGGGCCGATTTATTTGTGATGCCCGTGATTGTCATATCAAATTTGTTTGTTGCCGTTGGTGTTATGGGTGGTTTCATCTACCCATTATGCTGGCACGCCGCCATTTGAGTGAAATAACATTAAATACAGCGTTAAACCCAATTAAAAATAACATTATTTAATTCCTAAAGACGATAGACAATGTAGAACATATTTTGTAAAGCGAAATTTGTACAGCCAATATTTCAATCCATAACTAACATATAACATGGACTACGGGCATCAACAAAAATATTGGACAAGAACACTTCTATAAATGGCCTGCTGAACGAAAGAGACATTCTTATAGATATTTTCATATCGTCAGTGAACTGAAAAGGTCCGCCTACCTTTTAAATACAATTTTAAAATCTAGCATATACCTCGTACGTTATGGAACAGGTGTAAGGGGTTGTTTCATTTGCATCTTCTATCCATCGTTTGTACGTTTCTTCCACTTAGTATTCCCCGTTAAAATAACATGAAATTACATGTTTAATGAATGGGATGTTTAATCCATGTTGACAATCTCACATCGTTCGTAAGTAACAATAATATAATAAAAAATATTAATAAAAACAAGCAAACAAACAACAAAAACAAGAATAGGTTATATCGCAAAATAACATCAAAAAGTACTAGAGATACACAAAAAATAGGCGTCGCCAACTTCGTTTGAATCGGTGAGGTATTTCCGGATTAACGAGATTGCTTTGACAAATCCTGACAATTTAATTGATGCTTGCTAATTATCTGCTTATACAACATTCCTCAATAAAGAACATCTCCGTCTCTCCGACTAGGAGCGAATCGGCAGATAAAACAATCGGTACATTATTGTGCTAAAACTGAAAAAGTTGAATACGTTATACCGGAACATACATGTTTTTCTGTTTGTGTCGCACATCGGTATGGTTAAACACTATAGCAGTTTAAGACTAATTGCAAATTTTGTTGGAAAAGCATGCATTTATTGTGGCTTTTATAATGTGATGGGAAGTATGAAAACATTTGGAAAAAACGAAAACAGCTTTTGCTTCCTATCTTTTATTAAAACAACAGCTATTTCCCCGAGGGTGTTATCAGAATAATAAAATGTTGTGTAAAAGTTCGACACGTATAACATTGAAAAAAAGTTGTGATTATGATCAAATTAAGAACCCTGTCTGAAAATAAACGAGAATTGAACCATGGCTAATAATCTCTTGCATAAAAACGTCGTGGTGCTTTTTCATCCCTTTCAAATAACTCATAATACAACTTTTAGATTGCGATTTTGGACGAAAGTTGCAGAAGAAATCTGTGTACATGGCCAGGTCGGTTTAATGTTCTTACTATAGGGATATCCTCATGGGTGGCCATCATAAAGCAGCAAAATGTCTGCAACTGTCAACACAATTTCTGTGCATGTCATTACGTTTAATCATCGACGCGATGTCATGGTGCGGCCAACGCAGTGCAAAATAGATTAACCCTTTAGCCCACATACACAGCACTTCTTGTTGAAACTGGTTTGCAATAAACTGCATACAAGTAAAAAGTGGAATGATTTCTGTTGTGTTCAGAGAACTTAACAATAGTAGTGCTAATGAGGGCTATACAGCCGAGAAGATCAGCTCTGTCGACTTATTTATCATATGGCCCTTACCCTTGCAGACAGAGCTTAGAAGCCATCCATGTTAAAAAGGTCATGCAATTTTTTGCGTCCGACAAAAAGTCGGAGAAAGATAATATAGCGGCAAAATCAAATTAACAGTTGACGATTATTACTTACCGCTGTTGACACAAGTAGAATAAAAAACTAGTTTAATATAATTGAACTCAAATAAAAATTCCTTTTGACAATTGTCTTCCATCGTGGACACAGGTTAACTTGAATTTTGGACTCGCAGGAATTTATATCCGAATGTTTCGATTGTTGCATAACCACAAAATGTGAAGTGTGAAATTAATCTCCCCCATATGAGCAAAAACGTGTAAAGACAATATATTGCAATCTGATCTAAGCCAGAAGGCACTTGGTCTGGAAGTACACATTTTAGTTGTATTTCTCGACTGTCCCAATGTAGAATGGTATTGTCCTTATAACTGCTTCAGATATTTAAATATGATGAGGTGATATGTGTACAGAAAGAACAACATTTCCTTGTTGATATGTGTTGGAGAAGAGAGTGGCTATGAACCATATACAACTCCCATACAGCCTTATAGGCAGATACCTTAACAAGAAACTTTATAGTGTGACAGACGTCAAATGGAGTTGTTGGTGATGAAATGTTCAGGTTAATACGATATTCAAGCGACTTTACCATACAATCTTGAAGCTCGTCTATTCCGCTAACAAACTGTTCCAACACAGCAGTAGAAATTATTGACACCATATCAACGAAATAAGTGGCTAACCGTTCCACAGCAGCTTATAAGCCCCTGTTTGTGTCATAAGTTTAATTTAAAACACAAACAGCGGTGTGTTGACAGATACTCAGGTATGCTTAAATCCGGGCATCCACCTGAAAGCCTACGGCACACAAATAATACAGTTATCTGGAATTTCCTTTGCCACGAGAGAAATTAATTGCCGAATAAAATAAATAAAGATACAGCAAAATAGATTATCTCGATCAGAAACACCGCTAGGAACTGTAATGGATGTTATAATGAACGGCAGCGGTCATCTCGCTACATAATCCTCTTTCTGGAAGAATGAGACAGGGAGATGTTCTTTATCGGTTTTGATATAAAGGCCACGTAAGAAAACAGTCTACCAGACATTTCAATTGAATTGCTTTCAAAACGATCGTGTTTTGACATTTGATCACATAAGAAGTCAGCTGTCAACAACGAAGGAAATGATACAACAAAAGGGTATCTGTTGCGAGGTATATATCAGCTTCTTCAACCACGTATTTTACTTCTGATATTATTTTTAGTATAATGAGTAGGTTTGGTCGGTAGATTGTTATGTTGTGTCACATAACATAGTACGGAGATGAGTACAATAAAGGTATCCTGTAATAAAATCTGCAGGGAGTTCAAACCGTGTCGGGGGTTCAATCGAAAAGAAGGGTTGAGGGGAGGAACAACATGCACTTTGTGTCACTCCTTAACAATCTACCCTCAACAATTTACAGGATAATCTCTTATCTGTATTCCAGAGGGGACTTCTTGAGAATGGTCGAATTTAATTTGCGTACCGGTATTACGTCTTTATAAACTGTTTTTCTAAACACTTTTCACAGTAAAATAAGATCAAATGTTCCTTAAAAAAAACTAAGGCAATACTAAAGTGCTCCGTTCTGAGGGACTGGGTATTCAACATGTTCACACCCCCTGTCTTTGACGAACATCACCATATCATATCATTTTGTTGTACTTTTTATTTCGTCTATCTTATTTAAAATTCTGTATTCTTAATCATTTTCTAACACTAGTTACATTTGATATTTTATTGATTTAAAACACACATTGTAACAAGTTTGTATTCCCGTAGGAGGGTCCCTCACTATATAGGACCATTACACAAGACCAAAGTTTATCCACTTAATCAATTGGACTTACTCCCATTCAGTATCATTTATAAGTTACATGCCCATTGTACGTATTTGTAAAGATATTTACTTATCGTATTTCTTTTAAAATTAATAGAGAATACACATTAAATCTGCTGGTTGAATAATTCTCTATGTTTTTAATTTTATTGGCGTTAGCAATGGGAATTATATTGTAACTATAAACATTAACTGAAGACGCAAACACAAGTTACGGTACATAGTTTAAACATTTTGTAGACAAACGAGCCAAGTTTTATTTTTATCTGTACTCCCACGCTTTTGTTTGCTATTGTTGTCTTATATCTTAATAACAAGACATATGTGCTTAACAAAAAATGAATTCACTGTTCCGCACAACACTCTTTTAGTTTGTACCGTTTGGCATCTGTGGTTAATACAGAAATGTTTTTATTTTTTGGAAAATGATTGAACGATCCGGTTAACAAAAATGTCATGCAACCTGTTAACGGATCATTGAGAGCGCAGGGAAAGACGATATCAAGTGGTAAAGTCAAAAAGGGGAGGTAAGTGAAAGCAGCTTCCTTGCTAACTATAGCTAGTTGTGATATTGACTTGGTTGACCTTGGTTAAACTCTGGGATTCGGCCCACCTATGTTTTGACATGCTTGATGAAAACCTCACTCAGTTACGTCACTGAACAAAGCATTTGTTTTGACCTTAATATACGATCCCATGTTCATGTCGCTGTCAGACGCTAGAAAGTTTGTTTTGACTGATGAATATCCCGTACCAGACTGAGTTATGTAATCAACACTGACAGTATACTTAAGTTATCTAAGAGCAGCATAAAAAATATCGTTAAGGATGGGTTTTGGATACTGACTACATCACCAGTCTGGGTAGAGATGGGTTAGTTGAGAATTTCAAGTCTATATAACAATATGTTCAACTTTATATAAGAAATAAAGAAAAAAACCCTAACCGAACAAATCAAACGTTGACTCGAGCGAATTAAAAGCTTTTTTCGACATAGCCATGGGTCACAGATAAATAAGTAATAAAAAAACAAACACTGCATGTTAAGAGCGAGAAACGTTTATTAAAATACGGAAAGAGCTCTTGATTTTATTAAAAGCTGGAATAGTCAGCGGAATGTACACTCCAGAAAGGAAAAATTCTGCAAATTAGGTAAATTATAAGAGTATTATAAGATAATTTAAGTGAATGGAATAATTTTAAAAAACTGAAATACGAAGACGAACCTCGAAATAAAGATTATCTCAAAATATAGACAAATCAAACTGATTTTAAAAAATTGTCGGACGTACAATGGATTTATGGTAGCAGGAGAACCTTTCACAATAAAAAATGAGAGCTTAAGCATTTCTGGATTATGTGACTTATAATTGTTATACCGTTATATGTAACCGGCAAGGTTATTCAGCCGAACTACTGTCCAGTAAATGCTGATAATGCGCATATCTATTCTGCATCAACAAGTTACATTTACCTTCTGACAAACGCAATGAAATGTTAGTATTGGTTTCCGTTGTACAGAACGTTCCTATAAAATATATTTAACAACACAAAAAAGAGAACATATTTGATTTACAATTTACCTTTCTATAAATTCAGTAACTTCACCTTTGGTGAGTATGAAGCATTGATCAGTGGTTTAATTGTTAATTATATATTTTTTCTGATTCATCAACATAATATTGATCAGCGTATTTTTGATAAACACAAGGTGTAATGTTAGCCAAAAAACAGCCGTGAGCTTCAATTTACTAAGATGGCTTTTGCTTAAAAAGTTTGACATACTGCTGTACACTCCTCATTTGTCATGTCAGTATTTCAAAGAGCATTTACTGAAAATTATCTTATCAGTCCTTCCTTTAAAAGCATTCTGTCCATTTTAATGTTTCTTGAATATTTAAAACACTTCGTGAGACTGAATAGTGCGTAAATGTGTTACCAAATGCGTTTCTACATTATTATGTCATTCTATCAAACACGTTTTATGCGTTCACAGTTGTGTAAACACGTCGGCTTAAATTGATCTATACTTAATATAAAATCAGATGACAGGGTTTTGTAGAAAAACAACAAGCACGAGTTTTAACATTGACACAGAGGATAACAAGTTCCCTCTTATTTCGTGACGTAGTCTATTAAAACTTATTGACTGGACGACACGCTGGCGACCTCATTACTAACTGGTCAACCTTTTTATTATTACGAAAGTTTAAGATGAAAATAACTACTCTATAAACATCTTCATATGTATTGCATGATCATAAGAGAAAACTAAAAACATTATTGGTCCATATGATGCTATAAACAATGGTAGGCCTATCCCATAAATGAGTACATTAGAACGTTATACAGCCTTATTTGTTTCAACTCTCCACGTGTGTGATACAGCTATCCCACGCTTTGATTGGTTAATCTATGTTCAACGATACATTTCAACCAATGGAAGACTGCAACTAACATCGACTGCGCATTTCCAAACAGACATAGCTGACTAGCAGTGTGGCGATCCACTATTATATCTGTTACAAAAATCAACCGTTGGCACCCATCCGCCAAAGTAAGCGTGTTATCGAATCATCGACGAATTCATCAAAGACGATTTAACTCTTCCTTTGTCCCTCTTTGTTTTTTTTTTAATGTATTTTTTTCCACCGAGAAAAATCAGAAACATAACTTTGTTACATACCACTGTAAACATGAATACATGGTCCGTTTTTGTTTGTTGTATTTCGATTCAGTTCAATTTTTACAAAACTTTGGTACTCATGTTCAGAGAGAGTACAACGCTCGTCACAGTTCGTTTTGAACGGAAGTGTTCAAACGTCTTTATAATTATATTGTGTTTATTTTCAGGACTAATTGTCGGATGTATTGATTCTAGCTAAAACTGGTTTTGTGAACTTTTTAAATTATACTTAAATGTAATCAATATCAAATTTGAACTGGCACTGTTTTCTGTAAGGCAGGTGCTGATCTTGTTTCAGGGCTGTGGAAATTGTACGTAACATAATGGATTTCTGTTATGAATTTTTGTGTTAACAGTGACCAAAATGTTTTCCGTTTTCAACATTATCTGTATGCTTGCCGTTGACCGGCCTAGTGTCACGGCGACTTCAACTATAAATAAACTCTAAATTTAGTGCTGACGGTTCAAACGATCTTTAAAACATGGAATTGTTTTCTTTTATGTTGTACGGAGAACGAGAATAGGGTTAATAAGTCAAGTTTGTATATGGCAGCTGAACTCAATTTATTCGATCTGTTTGAGAATAACGAGAGACGGGAAGAAGAGACTCAGTTCTGCTACTCCAGTCGCCGTCATCATAAACGGCTGGATTCTCTCCCGTACTGTTACGACATCAAACGGAGCTCCTCCTCGCAATTCATCACTGCGCCACATTTTCAGCTGTGGATAGCTTTCAAAACAGATACCTTGAACTCCAATACAACATCAATGAGATAATCTTTGCTCAGTGCAAATCAGTTGTAACGAGCATTGGTTGCATTTCTATAAATTAACAGGAATATCTAAACCGGATAAAGATGAGTCGATCTGTCTCACAAATTTAATCACGAAATGCTCCAAGACCAAACATAAATAAATATATTCTGTACAGAAAATCAGCTCCATGAGATACATACAATCGTTCTTTTTTTTTTTTACGTCTGTGGCTCATTCTGAAGAAAACATAAATCTTCAATTATTGTGTACAATCCAGCCACCAACGTACATTTGCTCCCGAAATGTTGACACTGTATACTATAGACAAACAACCTTCGTGTATTTGCAATAGGGATGCAAGATAAAAACCGACACTTTCCCTTTATATTGCATTTAACAAAAACGCCAATCGCTTCTACCTTCAGAAATACAACAGGAATTCCGACAATTCCAAGGGAGAAAAAAAATTTAAAATCTGACCAAGTGGATCAAGTCTCGATAGTGGCTTCGAAAAGTTGCCAGGGTCCATAAATGGTGTGCAGATACCTTTCATTATTTGGTTTCAGACAATTCCTGTCTTTTTGACTTATCATGTATGCCATGCAATGTGACACCAACAGTCAATTGACTGGTGTTACACAATTTACAATTATTCAATAAATGTGATGTGAGAATAGCAGATAAAATAGAATGCATTCTAACTAATAATTATGCTGAATGAATTACGCAAATCTTTGTAAGTAATTATGACGTGCATGGAGGCACAAATGATATGGCATGAACTCTTCAATGTCCATTCGTCCAGCAATGGGAATGTTATCATGGATAAACAGTCGAGTATAAGAGTAAGACACAGGTGTAACCCCAAAGAATGGAAGACTTTATATTCATAAACTGAGTATGCCATAGTTGTGGTATCCGTCCGACAAACTTAGACATGCAATTAGTTATTATGAGCCTAATTAATATATGATGGATGTACCGAATATATCTGGCCATTCCTCGACGTAGAATAGACAGGTAGATATGTGGATAGCTCGGTGGTCCATAGAACACCGATATCATAAACAGCTGGGTATTAATTGCAGTAAGGATGTAAAAAGGTCTTTATGACCTTTAAACGGCAGTGGGTCTAGTCTCACGTAGTGAATTGCTTCTAAACCCGAAGGACTGAACTCACAAAAACTTCCCCGAGTTCCTGTTGCAATTAATGTTTCCTTCTCAATGCCAATTAGGCTTGATCTACGCATTGAGTGGGGGTAATTATTTAATATACAACAAGATGAACATCAAGAGAATTGTTATCTTATCCAAATACCCTAGAAACGGTTAGGTTATTGCCATATGATCTCATTGCAGGTGGAAATTAAGCTTGATATAATTTCGTTGTAAAGTGGAATAATTATTACCTTGTGTTGTACTACACTCATTATTAAGATAAATACGTCTGATGTGGACGCAGGAGTAATAAGTGTTTGCAGATAACCACTTCCGCCCCAAACGTCTTGTCTGGAGAATAAGAAAGTAAAGAACAGTGATATGTGGGTACATGTCTGTTTCACTTTACATCATTTGAACACGAGCTGATTGCAAGTTTATGTTCAGATTTAATAGATTGGGTTAAAAAAACTTAAATCAGGGGATATTTATTAAGGTAGGCGAGTCTCGACTTAATATCGTGTATTTACTGGCGTTCGCTGCGAATCCAAAGCTGTCCCAGCTTATACCTATCATTTGATATCAAACTATATCAGGAAATGTACTCTTAAAATATTGTTATGTACGCACGATAAAACCAGCTATTCGTTACAACTTAATTTAAGAATCTATAGTCTCGTGTGTTGGGGGACGGTTATATCACCACAAGTCTTTATTAGAAGGATCAAAGCGATACTAACAAATTGCCTCTGATCGAAATACATTTTATGCTTTTTCTGCCTATGGAATGCTTAACTTATTAAAGGTATTGTGATTATGATCTACAGGTTCTTGGATAAGGTGGATAACTTTTTCTGCAATTATACGATGTAAACCTAGATGGCTTTTAATAAATATAATAAACAAGTGGCATATGTATCGACAACATATACCCTTAGAAGTCATGGTTCTTTGAGAATGAGGAACCATCTGTATAGAACCATGACCACAAAAACCGTTATTTGGTATAATAAAAAAAGGGAGAAATACTTATAGCAATAACAGTTGCTGTAAGGGTTCCGTGTAGAACCGTAAAAAGGTTCCGCCAGGGCAATGACAGAGAACATTAAAGGGTTCCATTCGAGTCATATTTTTCGAAGCATGTAGATGTATTATTTCGCTTTTCGGTGAACTGAGGCGACCACGGGAATATGACTTGGTTATTGTTAAATACATTAACATTACACTGTTGAAGCCGAAGGTATCGTCAGGATTGTACACAGTTTGTATTTGGCTGCCAAAGCTGGGAAGTTTTAGCTGATGACGTATGTGATTAGGTATTTCGACATATATAACATTACCAGAAAGGATATGTGTACAAAATTCATGTAATGTTCTAATTTGTTTGTCCTATATGTTTATAAAAAATGCTCACAAATGTAAAGTGAAGGTTTTTTTTGCAACAAATAAAGACTAGTTGTACACATGTAAGCATTTTGTATACGTAGGTAAAAATCATTTCAACATGTGGCGTTTCATATATGTGTAAAAAAAAGAAAGCGAAAACAATAAACTTATCTCCAATATCATGGAAGACGGGTTATAAATGACTTTTAATAGATCTGTGATTAACAAAGGGTTTCCTGCTGCAAGAATCATCATAATGTTCCTTAAACAGCTATCTTAAATGCAGTAAACTGATTTGAAGTATATTGACAGATATTTCAATATTGTGTTCTATTAACTATTCCACGAATACTCAGGAACAGAAGACATCGGGAGAACCATGGAAACAACTGGATTTTGCTAACTGGCATTTCAACCCTTAATTGAGCCATGGGCTAATTACAGTAAGCTCACTGATAATTTCATGCGCTATTGTATCGTTTATATTTTTAAAATCACTGTTTACTTCTAAAACGTATTGTAGAAAACTTCAAATAAGTAAACTCTTTTAAATACTGATAAAATGTTATAAAGTGCCATGGCTTTCTGTATTTATGGGTAATTATTATTAAATTATAAAACAATATTAAAATTTCCGTTTGCTACCAACGCGTAAGGTTTTCACCCTTGAATAAACGTTTACTATAGAATACGAACTTTTAGTTTGGATGTTGATAGAATATATTTACCTCTGAGGGGTCAAGTTATATTTTTGCTCTACAGTAGGGGAAATCTCTAGCGTATGAATTCCGTCTTCACTCAAGTTTGCTAGTGTGCTATGATGTATAGCCTATTAGCATATAAGATAGGCTGATGTAATATCCAACTTCGCCAAGTGTATTCAATGATTCTATAACTTTTTAGTCGACGTCTGCTGTGTTAATTATCAGACGTCTTACTAAATCATTTTATAACGAGCGAAACTCCAAAAGTTTTCTGACGCCCGGAAGTCAGTAGTGAATAAGGGAGAAAATAATAAGCACTCAAATTGGAGGTAAATCACTTGGTTTTACAGAAAGTGTTCTTCCTTTTCGTCCGACTGGTTTTTAAGTGTAAACTTGATAACAACAACGAACGACTCCTATTTCACCTCTGTACTAGTTTATGTGACATACCACACAAATAATCTTCGGAGACCACTTATTTTACATTACCACGAAAGAAAAACGTCAAGAAATAAATAGAAACTAAAGAACAGTGGGTAATGGAAGCCACTACCGCGGTTTACTTCACAACAGACCTCTTGTTCTATTGTAACTTGGTGTCATGACGCATAGGTCTTTGGATGATCACGTTACAAGCTTAATAATTTGTTGTGAGAAATCAATTTGAAAATTGTTACTTTTATCTTCAATTTGCTGACAACGCGGACTAATATATGAAGTGAGTAAACTTTAACTGACGGGAGTTATCATATGATTTGTAAGGATATCTTTGTTTTTATGACCTCCATTCGAGTTATCCAAAGAGTGATTATAGGACGTCGACTCCAGACTATGGCGGCCCTTTGAACAAGACTGATCTGCTGCAGACCATCGGGTAGTTTTTACAAAGTAAAATGGCTTGACCAGATCGTTTATACCTTAGCCTTTCCACGAGCACCTGCTGACACATTACTGCATTACCTGAGAAAAGGTATGACATTTCAAAGGAAGGCCAAGAATCTCGTGTATATCTGTTAGCAGTTATTTGTTCGCATCGCCTCAATCGTTCCCCAAACCACCTTGATAAACGTGTGGGAATTTAGGCGCGCGACAAACGAGAGTTTATCTTGAGGAATTTCCGACAGTAGTAACGAGTGGTTAGTTTCTCGTCTGGACAGTAGAATATAATTAGAGAATACTATTCAGTTAAAGTATGTGGCACGTCCGTTAAGCTATAGGTCAAATAGTCTGTCCGTCGGTCCCTACTGAGAGAGCTGCCGATTCACCGTCACCTCTTCGCACATACAATTCACCAAGCAAATGTTAAACTTCCGGAACAAATATCACATAATTTGATTGGTTGATGGGCCTGAGTAAAGGTCCCCCTTACCTTAAACATACTTTTCACTAGACTGTTTACCGCAAAAAAAGATGAGATTTGGCTTCTGAAAAGGTTTAACAGTTAGGACCATAAACATTGCACTAAATTGTTTGTGTAAGGCAAATTCTTGGTTTAACATTTGATTTGCTGCTGTATCCGTACCCCACGCTAGATACATACCAATTTTGTTTTGAAGAAAAGTATAACACACGGTAGTAATACAGAAACTCAACGAGCGGCCATAATCAATAATAACACAAATTAACTCGCGTGTAGAACACAGTTTAATTTACGGTATGTAAAGTGTATGACAGTTTTTCTTATGTTTTTTTAGTATAACAAACTCACTTTATGTATAGATCAGGTATAATTGACGTTGAGAAGGAAACGTTAATGGGAACAAGAACTGCTCAAGCTTGTTTGAGTTGAGACTTGTTGACGAGGCGTAGTGCCGTCTGGAACTCGTAGACATTACTTTGATGTGGTAACGGCAAATATAATACACAGAACGGTATTTTAAACAGGCCGTGCTATCCGCTCATTTACCTACCTGTATGTATCCCCAGGAATTCGGCAACTAAATCATAAAGACCAAACAAAAAAAAAAACAACAACGACCATTGATTGTGTGTTTGTTCGTTTGATGGGGGTTTAGGGCCGTACTTAAGGGTATTTCACTCACAAGACGGCGTACCAGCCCACTGGGTGAATGAAATCACCCTCGGCAACAAAGACAGGAATTGACAAATCACCCGACGCGATACAACAACATCACAACACGATCGACTTCGTGTCGCCCCTCGGCGCTGAGAGCACCAGGGCCACAAGAAGCACCCTTACAACCTGCAATATGTCTCTTCAACATAAACTAAAGCCGCTTTTAGCAGCTACTGTTACCAACAAATGGCACATAGGTGTCTTATAGCATGATCTGAGGGAAGCGCATATCGAATAATACAGTTATTATGTGGATACAATTACATTGCTGCTTTATGCATAATTGAGTTGGCAATAGAGATTAACACAGCATCAGCCATGATAACGTACTTTTTTTATAGCAGCCCTTGGAAGGTGCTTTAAGCCAAAGTCTGCTTAATGGCTGATTTGAGAAACTTAATTTATAAACAGTGTATAAATGGGACTTGAGAGTGGATTGTTTGGCTGTCTGTCGCTAATATATATCCTTTTAGAAATAAATAGATAAACAGGTTTTAAAATAATGTAACTGTTTTTATATTAAACGAACGGAAAGAGCCAAGTACACGTGGATGTCGAACAATTCTATAAAAGTATACTTAAAAGAGTATGCATATAGTCAGCCATTGACGTCAGCTTACGATTGCCTGTAAGTTTACATGGATGCCGGACGTTTGCCTTTTCTTTTTATCTAAACTAGTTTGTTTTGATTTCGTTTTGTTCATTCTTGAAATTTCGCTTAAAAAGATAGTAACATTTGAAAAATAAAGTTTACATTAAGACATCTGGAAAATCTTAAACCAATTGACTTTATAATTATTGCATTTGTAATAAACATCTGTAAAATGTAACCCATACTTTAAAACGCATTGGTCAATTTCAATAAACCTCTTTCGTGGGAATGTGCATGAATTGCGGAACTTCTACTTAAAGCCGAATGCTCTTTGCTGTTAATGATAGCCACCCTTTGACAGCCACGATGGCGTGAGTCCGCCAAAGCTACGCATAATTTCCGACCGATTTCTGAAGTTGCTTGCAATCAAAAGCCATCGCTTCTAGCTAATCGCTCTTAATCATCAGCAGTTTTTAAGAATCTTTCAGTGGAGTTAAACTCTTCGCACGATTTCACTAATAACACTTCACTGAAAGCTTTGATGAGAATTAAACATCACTGCACTGTTTCAGAACGACACGCAGGCGCCTGGCATACCATTGCCTCCAAGTCTGAATTATTGCACGGAATAAGATGCTCTTACTGAGTTATGCTATGTATTAGACCTTAAATGAATTAGGACTTTTATACATCCTATTTCTATGTTAAATCAGGGCAGATAAATTTGACTATGGGTGTACGGATTTTTTATTTATAGATTCGATATTGGAAATACTGCTTAACCAGCCGCCGAGTCTGTGTATCTCGTAAAGCACATCAACTAACTTTTAGTTAAGTGTATCGTCACTAAAAAAAATGAACAATATCAAAACAATTAACAAATGAGAGAGGGTTTTTTAAGTCATCATTTTGTTCTATATAAATTGCTATGTTGTCCAATTGTTTGATCGTTTCAGTGTACATATGACCATTGATAAACATGGCAGTAATGAAAACCGAAAAGTAACTATTTGACAAACACCATATCATGTAAATGTTTATTTTGTATTGAGATGTGAATAAATGATATCAAATCAAATCAAAGTGTTTAGCCCATAAAGGGAAAAATGAGCATTTTAAAAACTTCTAAATGTGGATTTGTTACGTTTGATCCATATTTTTTTCCGTTTGTTGAATCGTTCGCATCATAGTTTAGTCAACCTATTCGCGTGGCAAGCATTTCTAGATTAAATGACATACAAATGATATATCATTGTCTTTTACTGACAAGGCTATGCAGCCAGTTGATCACTGTTTTGTAAACGTGGGGTTTATCACTAGATGCATGGCTGATCCATTCGCCAGCTAATGAATACCTTTCAATTCAATTTCTTACAAGTTAAATGATAGTATTAGTCTCCATTGTACAGGCTATATATGTATTTAACAACAGAAAAAGAGGCAGTTTTTTCAAATATTCTCATATGTTTTGCAGCGTTCCTATAGAGTGAGTTTAAATCATACAAATGAATATATTCATGGTTTCTCTTTAATAAGAAAGTGTCAATAAACCAGCGTGACCAATTGATCACGATCTAATTTGTTGTTGTCTGGTAAAATTGAGGTTAACGCGATAGGGAATGGAAACGTTGTGTTGTTGTTTCACAATATGTCATCCCATAAAACAGAAGTGCACCGTCATTCTTTATAACATAACTTTAATTTTGCATGGCATTTCGTATAACAAGGTAACAATTAAAGGTGGCTAAACTTACATAATAGTAGGGGTATTTAAAATGCCAGGTCTGTCTGTCTTGTGCAATAATTCACGACATTCATTTAAAGTCATTTTAGTCATTTGATTGATGCAAATACGGCAAATGAGAGACAGGTGTGAAATGATAAGCATCTAAACTCTTCCGCTGGTAGGCGACAACAAAAATGCGAAAACTCCTGACTCGCTATTTGTATTCTTTTTCTCTGAGATGTCGTGGCGTCCACGAAATGTACCGTCAGTTACCTAACACACCTTTCTGTTTTGTCCAAAGCGACACATTTTGCTGTCTTTCTTCTTGATTGTACTTTGACTGAAATGGCGTCCAATCTATGTTTAGTGAGCTTTAGAAGTCCACGAGCCCTCTTGCTCTCTTGAGTACCTATACTGGCCATTTCTCTTGGTCTATAGACGTGTAAGTCACGTTATCTTTGACATGGCCACTTGAATTCAATGCATATCATAAAAACTGGAAATCATGGTCTCTGTTTTATCTTGGCTTCAGGGTACATCCTTCAAACTAGAGGTCCATTTCGGAAGGAGGCCTCTAAAAATGATATTTGGATTATTTTTGGGTTCAATCATAGAATGAAGGGGACCGTCGTATATTTTCAGTTTTCCGTCCGATGTTAAAAATGTTAATTGAAAGCAGAGCTTACCCAGGAGTGGAATGGATCACGTGAAATCTCGTTGATTATACCACTTGGCTTTATTCAACGATAGCAATGAGACATTGTGCACGTCTTGGGCACTGAGCTATTAGTAAACCCACAAGTGTATTTTTTCTTTATTGGAAAAAAGGGAGACTGCACTGATGTCAAAACTAGTAATGCTGTTATTAAACAGATGCTTGCTATGTTGACGTAAAACTTTCTTTATAAAAGTGAAATTAAACCGAAGCTGTACCAGTATGATATCGTGTAATCACATCTCGTGTAGCCCAGTATGTATACTTATGCGGGCCTCACGTGGCATAATACCGTGTTAACCAGCTGAGAAAGAACGTTTAACTAGGATTTCGTTCAGATTTCTTTATAGACGTAAACCAAGATATCAGTTTAATACTTTGTCAATTTATAAAATGAATGCGCATCAAACGACTATTGGATGTTAAGCGATAATGACCAAACAAATAAATTTGTAGAAAAGGAGATGGTATATACAGCATCCAGCAACAAATATTTCACACATTTTTATATAAATTGATGAGAAAGGTACTATAAACAAATCATTATATTGCAATCGGGCGTAATTCAGTTAGCACCTAACCTCCAAAGGGCCAGATATGTCACCAGACAAACTATTAACTAACAATATAAGTAGTAGTAACGAGTTTGTAACAATGTAACTTTGTTCCGAGGCCACAATTTGGTACTTTAATCAAAATTAAATAAGACATGAACATAATTAACCAAAAGAAAAAAATCTTAAGGAACAAGTGGTAAAAACTTGTTTTGAACTGGGTGAACTCTCATCGTATGTTTATTAATTTGGTGTCTCTGTCCACAATAATGTGTTAATTAATTTCTGCCTCATTGTTGATTGTTCCTTTATTTGATAGGATTGACAGCCATAAATAACTTAGTCTGTATCTTGTTGTTACTGGTCGGATAGGGAATTCTGCACTGAGGTTTTCACCAAGTTTTGTTTTCGTGGTTCGCTGTATAGCCCATATGACCTTTCCCAAGCGCTTCGCCAAACCATACGACGTAGCTAATTGACTTATTATTAAAGAAGAAATGATTTGATGACATTGATTGGTGTAGAAATCCAATAAAGGCATGTTTTATCACTGTTTAGATCAGTGTAGCCGGCGGCCATTCACTCTCTGAGTTGCTAGACTGCTGTCATAACGCCACGTTAGCTCGCATCGCTGACCACTCTTTGTCGACCGAGGCGTGCAAAATGAAACGACTGTTTGGAAAGCGGACCACTGTATGCGACTGGCGAGGACTGTCCGTGATCCGCCTGTCAACCTGTCAGACTGAAGCGTCAAGCGCTGTGTACCAATAACATAAAACTATTCTCTATTATCTACATGTAAAATGCAAACAGTACACTACTGCAAAATTTGACAGAGGTGATGCTTTTCTCTACGTTAAACTTAATTGCAAGGTCCAGACAGTAAAAACAGTGTCCTCACTCAAAGTGTTCAATTGTCAGACAAACTATGTATGAACGAAAAAAAAAAAAAAAAAAAAAATCGATCGTGACGGCTTCTCACATTTTTAAGCGATTTCATTTTATTAAACACTCAGAGATACACGTTAAATTGTCACTTTTAAGACTATATAAAATGAAATGAAACAGAATGCCCTAAAATTAATTTATTGCTTTTAGTCTAGCTTTCTTAAAGAATGTGAACAATTTCTCTTAACGAAGGTCAGTAAGTGTTTAAATAATGTTTTTTTTTTACTTCAGCGTGAACTAGCTGACCGCTTTGGTCAAATCATAGAAGTAAATATTCAACGGCTAAACTTATAATTATCAAAACGTATAGGCGCCGAAGTCGAACCGCTCAGCTTTTCTGAGATTATAGACGTGTTAAATCATATACGTTTTACGCAAATAACGCCATATTAATCACCGTCTATACCTGACAGTGAGGCGTACTCCTCTGGAATTTATTGATTCAACATAGAAAAGATAAATATAGCTTAAAAATCCTTTAATTGGCGTATTTGCAAATACTTTATTCACACACAATTCGCTTAGAATGTCTGAGATAGCATTACAAAAATATAATAAAAAAAACAGCCTACGTAAAATTCTTCTCTAGATTAACATTAACTACGTTAGGTAAATACTCCGAACAGCATATTCAACACGCCGTTATATCAACACTTCAGTCATTACAAATAGAGGTGAAACTGGAAATTATTTCAGCCTAAACCAACATTGATAGTTATCTTACCCCATTAATATAAGAGTAAACCCTTTCGATCCTTCAGTTTTACTCTCGACACAGAACGCCCGAAATGTACACACCTTCTCGGTGAATACGTCTTTGTTGCCATGGGGTAGGGAATATAAAACTAGGTCAAGCATGTTGAGATACAACTCTGATTACACAAAAAATTACAATTAAAACAAATATGTCTATAAATATATTTATCCTGCGGGCAGACATCTTGCCGTGTATATGTAATGAAATCCACCTAGAAATAGCATTGACTGTTAAGATTATGTCGAGGTATGTTTACATCATGAGCATGGGCAATGTCAGAAGCAGTGCCAGAAAGCTGGGGGTGGGGGGTTGCTGAAAGTTGGGAGGAGTTTATTTGTTTCCATAGAAACCAGAAGTTGTGTTTCCTTGAGTATGCACTGTCCTGGTTGTCCTAATCTTAGGTTTTATAAATTGAATGGCGAGAAAATATAAAATGTCAAATTAAATTAACCAACATTAATATATTCGCCGACATGACTTTTTGAAACAGAAATATACATGAATAACACTAACATATATAAACATTTTCATCATGTTTGACACGCTTGAGGAGGGGGTAATATAATATACCGGAGGGGGGATTTGTTCCCTCTTGCCCCTCCATAATGCCGCCAATGTGCAATGTCTTTAGTTCATTAAGCATTACTTTATCAATAGACTATATTTTTGAATACACTTATTTTCCAAAAATGAAGTAGTTATCGATTTTAGTAATCAACTCAGGCTAAAAAAATGTCTACAATACAAAATAGATTGGATTTAATTACTCTGCTGTAACAATTCTGGTACAGCATATCTATATATACTAGTAAATTTAATAAAAAAAAAACAAACTCAAAGACAAATATTTCTGAACGTTTTCCTGTCATTCTGGTTTTATAAGAAAAATAATCCTCCTCCCATGGAAAAGATAGAGTGTTATTTTGTTACGTGGACAATATCTATATAGGCGGCGAATCAACAAGTTCACTCACGTCTTATTTTCAGGAATTTCTCATCATAATATGTGTATCTAATAAAAGACCTGTCCAATTAAAATCAGGCAATGTAGTAACAAACTCCCATTACACGTCTGTCAAAGTTTGACACATTCTGACATTATTGTCACTTCGTCAATGTAAGATCCAAGCATGATTAAAAGATAAACTATTGAGTAATTCAAAAAAATGTAGAAAAGACAGCTTCTTAAAAACAACCTGTCATATAAAAAGCTGCAATAGTGTTTAATTAAGTATACTTATACCTGTCTCTCGACTTTTCCTAATTTCACCGACATGAAGGCTTTTAATGAGATAAGTAATGCCAATACTTGGTTATACAGTCAGGCTTTTACCGATATATAATTGAACATAAGCATTTCAATTACGGTGACTTAATCCTAGACAAGGGTTATAGGGAAACATAACGTTCAGACGGCCCACCCACAGTGATGTATGTACATACAGAGAAGATAAATTCGCTACCGTTGTATAAATGATAAAGCACGCCCGTAGATAAGTAAGTCTGGGGACTGTTCTTCACAGCGGTGCTCTTTCATATATTCACCCCTTTTAAGCCCACCCGAATACTTAAAGTTTTCTTGACATTAGCAGAAAGTTTAAACATAAATTTCCGTTCCTTGAGTTTGTTTATTTATTGTGTGTAACACTGTGATTGATGGTATTAACGTAGTGCACTTCTACGGGGTTTCACGATTTCTGTGTAGCGAAATATACAGGTCTTTCCCGTGGGTCTATTTGAAACCATGTTTGGGGATGGAAATCGGTTGTAAGCTAATCCTTGTCACAGATAAAAATATATCTGATTTTTCTATGATCTTTTTTCTTGTAAACAAGGCACCTGCCAAAGTTCTCCGACGTTCAAACCATGGCATGCCAACGAGAGTAGCCCCTCTTAGGCTTGTTTTAGTTATTTACAAAGTAACTAGCGCCTAATAATAATAAACAGTTTCTATCTCTATCTGCTGCGTCTAAAATCGACCTTTGTTAAGCTTTAAAGTTGGGGCCCACATACAACACTCGTGATATCAGATTACAACAGAAATGTTTTCATGATGTATACACGTTGCATACAGGTGTTTTAAGGACAGGGGCAATTTGTTCTATCCTAGCAGGCCTTGGACTCGCACTGTAAAGATACATTTATTAAATAAAAAGTTTTGATGCAAATCAGGTCCTGTGCTTGCAGTTTTATGTCAAGGTAAGACAGAGGCAATTTTTTCTATCCTAGCAGGGCTTGGAGTCTGCGGAAAGCGTAAATATAAATTAATTCAATAAAAAGTTTGATGCAAATTGTGTCCTGTACTTGTCGTTTTATGCCTATGTACGCGCTGGAGGAAAATAAAGTAGGCGAGACCGGGTAAAACATAAAATAAAAAGTCTAACACCACCATTATCATTTCACGAGGTACCGATGTTGAAGCGGACAGTTTACTACCTTAACCATAGTTTTGGGGTTCGATTGAATGTTTAAAATATATTTTAAAATGAACCTATCAGAAAGCCAACTGTACGATAATAGGACGATATGACGGCCATTTTCTTTCAGCAATGTTTAGCCCGTTCTGATACCAGACTCTGTTGCCGTGATCGAAGTTCACACGAGAAATCTGGTTCAGCTTGACTACCTAAACCATTGCCATCTTTCGCTTTTCATACAGTAAAATATACTACCTGGTAATTAAATAAAATTGAACATTTTTGTAGCCTTGATTAATTCGTGTATGTTGTATGTCATCTTGCCGCGGCATAGAAAAACGACACACTAAGTGAAATAATAATATTTATTTATGGCTATCGTCTTAGGGCTGGAATAGTAACAGTACAACAGATATATACAAGTACAGGACCTGTGCTTTGACGAGAAAACATATTTGAATAAACATAAACAAAATAATTAGTAAAATATTTGCTTTATCAACTAAAATAAAAGACAAAAAAAGAATTTAACCAGATTAGGAATAAAGACAGACTTACATGCATTGTCCCCCACACCCTACACCTCCCTGTCACCCTTCTCTATCTCTTTCATTTGAAAGTGGACTTCTTCACAAGGTGTGGTTTCGATACAAGGGAGGGAATAACAATGTTTTCTTCATCATTGACTTTTCAACGCGAGTTATTCCCCTTTATTTGTCTACACAAGGTTT
>JARFOD010000001.1:613972-635214 GCA_031763545.1 Mopalia muscosa | reverse complement strand
ACAGAATAACGCGTAGGGTACCAAAATGGTACCCTACACGTTAATCTGTAGTAATCATTTACTACATGGTAACGCACAAACGTTCCTTATTATGTACTAATAAATAATCACTCAGGTGCTCTTCCTCTACTACTGTAGTGCACATTTTTCTTTCTTTACATTAATTCAATATGTATGAAAATATAAGTAATGGTATAAAACCCGTAGCAGGTGGTAATAATGATTTAATACCCTGATAAAATGCGGCCTTAGTTTTGTGAATACTGGTGGGTCGTCAAATAGTTACTTGGCATATCACCGGCAAACCAATATCAAACTGCAGGCGGTTGCGACACTTTCTGTTGCCCTGGTTTCCCCAGAGTTTATGCAGTGCAACGCGAAGTTTGACTATTTGTGAGGTCTGTGTATTACGGTATTGTGGTTGTGCTGTATTGTCGTTGTTTGTTGCCAGTGACGTCAGTTACAACCATTGGATTGGCGCACTCTCATTGGGGTAAAATAATCCGAATTACGACGTTATTACAAATAAAACTAGTTCGATTGAGTTTTTAAGATAGACCTACATATATTTTAGCATAAAGGCGTTTAAGGTTCCAGTATGGGCTGGTGCCATGACGAATAATTTACATATATTTATCCACAAGTACAAAAATTTGGCTCAAAGGTGGACCAACGGTTTCCCTAATTATTGGGCTACCATCATGCATGTTATCATTTTGTATATAGTGATGACTACCCTTGTACTCTTCTTTATTGTTAATTCTTTCTGTCTTCTTTCCCCACGGCCCGCGGCTCAGTAGAAGCGAGTGCGCTTCCTGAACTGAATATGCTTCGATTTACCGTTCACGGGTTCGAGTCCGCCTTTCGACCATCAGTTATACGAGCGAGTCACATGTTGTAGCTCCGGCAATGGCGGGGTGGTTTTCAAGAGGTTTCCTCTCGGTTTTCCACAGTAATAAGTCTGTGTACAATGTGAAGTGGACAATCCGTCGTCATATAAGTTAAATACTCTTTAGTACTACGTTGAACACCAATCAAACAAACAAACAGAATCTTTCCCCAAATATAACGGGCATTACCCTTTGTAGTTTTGTGACCATTTCTCCGTCAATCGGACTATACAGTTTTATCATATCGCGTACCAGGTTTCTTCTCCATGTCGGAGAATCACGTGGCTCTATTCTTTTCCGTACATTCAGAAGAGAATGCAAACAACAATTTGACACGAATACGTGCATTTTAGCTTCTGGATAATGGCAAGCCGTTTGATCATTTATATCTTTGTTATATATATACGAAAACAATATTCTTATAAAATAAACGGCTTGTCATATTGCATAGCTGATATCAAACCCCTTTGAGCATCATATAAAATAACATAACAACACAATGTTTCGTTGTTTTGATCACCAATTAAATATAACACGGTTCGTTTTTTTCGCGCAAAGGTAGGTGGCATGTAATTCGAATTTAAACAAAATGACATCTACTAATGAAACAGATTCCTATCTCCAGAATGCTCAAACTACTTTGAGATTTGTTGACTATGTGCATGAATGACCGAGAATGTTCCGCATGATGCGCCATTTTTGATTTGTTTAGGCTACGCTACTTATCGATGCATTCAAAAGAAGAAATAGTATCAGTCTCTCTTTCTTCAAGACTTTGACTCACTACATTTAGGCCTACTGTTCATTTAATATGACATCTCGACATTGTTTGTTGGGTAATTAGAGACTACTTCCAGAGAAAGAATACCACACCTACAACAAAAATGTATCCATAGTACAAGCGAGTGATTTACAAAGCACATCCACTTCCGGTCGAAAACAAACACTAGTGTTACCGATTGTTTTCGCAGATATTTCGGCAAAGTTACGCTTCTTTGACGCTGCGTTTACCGGCCTGTTTATATTTTAAAGTCTAGCTTTTCAACGCATGCTGTAGAGGTAAGACCGCATTGGTTTTAATAAAACACTCAATACAAATACAGTACATTCAGGTTTGTTTTTTGTCGTAAAAAGCTTAGACAAATAAAAGAAGAAAAAACTAAGGTTATTGTCGTAAATAGATTTAGACAGGTGTTGGGCCTTTGTATATGACACATATATACCTATAAGCATAGCATACTGACATTGGCAACGATATATCGGAGACTGGTCTTTATGACAAGTATATGTCAATATATTATATTACAAACATCGTTAAACTGTTTATCACAAACGTCTTTCAAATGTGTATATAACAAACATCCTTCAGCTGTTTATCACAAAGACCAGTCATTTGAATATTACAAGCATCAGTCAGAGGCTTATTACAATTATCATTCGACTGTGATATAACACTAATAAGTTTTTTTATTACAAACACCAGTCAACTGTTTATCACAAATACCAGTCAATTGTTTATTACAAATACCAGACAACTGTTTATTACAAACATCAGCCAACTGTTTATTACAAACACCAGTAAACTGTTTATCACTAACACCAGTCAATAGTTTATCAGAAACACCAGCGGTTTGTTTATCACAAACCGCGAACAAGTGCTTATTACAAACCCTATTCAATTGTTTATCAAAAACATCAATCAACTGCTTATTACAAACCCCATTTAACTGTGTAACACAAACACCAGCCAACTGTTTATCACAAAGATCAGTTTATTACAAACGCTAGTCTGCGATCAATCACAAACGAATACTAGTGAACTGTCTTCCACAACACTGAAACATGTTACCAAAATAAGAAACCCACTATCGTGGTAGTTTTAAATATCACATTGTGATAAAATCGCAAATCTTTCTGACGGTTTTAGTCAACATAAATGATGTTGATCTTTCTGCAATCTAAAATGTATTAAATGAACATATCTGTACCGTTTGGTTTCTAGGGGCCTGGATACAGGTTTGGGGAAAAAACGTAATCAGTGGCCAAAATGCTTTCTGCTATAGTCATTGGGATATCAATATACAATTGTCAAATATGATCTGAAAAAACTAAAACCCAACATTAATTTCCACTTTACTTCACAATTTATTTGCATTGTATATAGAGAAAATATTTATATACATCTTTTCATAACGATATAAAGTAACTTCAATGAATCTCAATCCTCCGTAGTTTATTTTGCTATAGAAGTGAATCATATACCCTCACGTAAGCTTTTTTAGTTTGCGTAGAGCATTATTGAAACCGTTTTGCATAAAAGCTTATCAACTGGTTATATATTACTTTACATCTCGCAATTAAAATAACTAACAAAGCATTTGCTATTTAATGAAATGTTGTCTCGACTGAATAGTTACGTTTTAAAATGGCATGCTAAGTACAATCTGGTCATATGATATACATGTAAACAAAGGCTACTGTATATGTGACTTTGAGTATACTTTTAGTCACGGAAAACTAAAATGTAAGTAGGATGTTGTTAAATGACAAATGTTGAGCTTTGATAAATCAATCAATTAATTGTGCAATAATAATCAATAAATCAGTCATTTAAACGACCAATCCAAAAATAATTCGGATAGCTTTATTGGGTTGTTAGTGTCATTCAGAACTATCCATTTTGTAACCATCAAGTACCATCTGGGTTTTCATCGTACACTGCAGGAAGTCACATGGCGAAGCTTACCTTTCAGCGTCTTTGAAACAATTACGTACAAAACATTAATCAGTAGATGTACGAAATCGTTAATTTGCGTCCTCCCAGTGCATTTGTAGTCGTTATTTGTCGGAGGACGAGCGCCCAATTTACGGTTATTGACGGAATATCAATACAAAACCTGATCCTGCTTTATTACCAAGCCAACTAATATGTCAACCCGTTTTATCACTTCTATCTTTATTCTGTATATGTTGAATTCTATTTCACACATGCAAAAGTCTTTTTCACATATGCAAAAGTCTTTTTCACATATGCACAAGTCTTTTTTCACATATGCAAAAGTCTTTTTCGCATATGCAAAAGTATTTTTCACATATGAAAAATAAATGACTTTATTTTACATTTGTTAAAAACTATTTCACTTATGTGAAAAACAATTCACCAATGTAAAATAAACCTTAATACAACATATGTGTAAATATTATTTTGTACATATGTGAAATAAAAGCATCCAAACAAATACTTCTCCCTAACAGCCTCGATATGGCGGCAAAAAATTTGCTCCAAAGCTACAATCTCATCAGAAGCACATCCATCCTCTGCGTTTCGCAAACAATTGTTATTTTCTGGCGAAGAATAAATCTGTGAAACTACATTTCTTTAATAGGCCTACAGTTGCGACAGATTCTATAGCGAGCATTGCAGTACTGCGCCTGATTCATCGGATAAATAAACTGATGGAGACTAAAAGAAAAATGAATAAGAATGAACCCGTTGACGGAATTAAAATTCACTTTTATTTTTCACCGAAGTTGGCATTATTTAGAATAGAAAGTATGGTTTTGCTGTTTTAGCCGTTGTCAGATCGTAAATATATGCGGGTGTTGGTCGCTATTTGACTTTTAGTAGCCTCCGCTTTGGTTTGTTGTTATTATCGCGCTGCACGGGGACAATTTCCTGTTAAACTGTCTCGACTTGGGAGTGTGCCCTGCTAAGGCTAAACATACACAGCTTAGCCTGTCAGTGGAGTATACTCCTATCGTCTTTGCATTCGTATTGGAAGTCTACACAAGACCATAAGAGCAAAGGAGAAGGATGTATACGGTCCCTCTTTTGTACATATGAAAATATAAAATTATATCACATATGTGAAATTGTTAGGTTTTCGTGTTTTATTTTACTTACGTGAAAAAGAATTTCACATATGTTGAAAATAAGTAAAATGAAAATTTATTCGACATATGTAAAATAAAGGTAAAGGTGTTGATAGGGATTGTCATAGACTATACCCTATATTATGGAGCGGAGATGGCGCTTTAAATAAGTAAAATCTCTCTTCACATTCAATGAATATTTGGGTCGTTTAGAAACTTACTCTCGGCATGTTGTTATAAGTGTTAACGTAACACTATTCGAGTAAGAACTTACACAAAGTCATAGTTCGGCTGAGCAGTATTTCGAGTGTGAAATACGTTCGAACCTATAAGATGTTTAAAAAAGTTAGAAATCTACAAACTATATACCCCATATACTCATTGATTAGGGTTTTACACTGTATTTAAACTTATTTCATTTTCACCCGGGCCAGCTTACTCAAGAGGCAAAAAAAACACTTCGAAGCTGAACGTAATTCTTGATTAAAGCGTTATTTAACTCGGCTTTTTTAGGCTCATTTAGCAGTTGGGTTGAACATACACATTTAAGACTATTATGGATTACAACTTCTGTTTATTGAGGTTGCGACGTTTCGGTAACCCACAGATCCTTACATCGCTTGATAACGGTGCTAGGAAACGTCGCAAACGTACTAAACAGAAGTTGTCATCCACAATAACTGTTTAGGTGAAATTTTACCCCGTTTCATCTAGGTAGACATTCATTTTAAAATAAATATGACAGTGAAAGAAGGATATTCCATAAAGTAAACTTGACATAAAAGGCTAATGGCAAAAGCCACAAAAAATAACAATTGTAATTCCTATATTTTGGTTTAAATAACAATCACACGAAGATGGTAATAAATGCCGAAATACAGAAACTAAACTTTTCAGTGGGAATCAAGGTACAAACAAAAACAGAAACGTACATCACCGACAAAGCAATGTAAAAGTACTCACCACAAATATATATATATATATATCCTTTTAAAAATATATATATCCTGCCTCAAGTATAGGCCTACATCGACCCGTGGGTATAAGCATATACGTGTTCAGTAGAAATGTCACCGGTAAACGACAAAAATGCAATTTCGTCACAGATGGGAGGTTTAACAATAAGCCTTCGGTATGCGATCTTCACGAAACTAAACCTGTGTTTTTTTTACACCGATAAAGACAATAACTATTAGAATCAGTGTATATATATATATAACATACAGAAATTATATGAGTATATGCGCACTATACTTCCAGCCCGCTGTATCTAACTCTGAGCGTATGCGGTTTATGCATATCTGTTTAATATAGTAGTCCCACATAAAATCTTTGGTCATGCAACGCTGATCAGAAAAAAAAGGAGAAAAATCCACAGGCGTATCTACTTGTCCCACTTTAAGTTCATCTTTTTCTTTGACGTTAATGTCCGCTGTCATATGAGTGAAGCGTCCCTGAGAACTGTGTTTCATATGTCCAAATCAATACACCAATCAATCGATAACTGGGACAACGATTAATTCGGGTTGAGCTCCTGTATGTATGTACGTGTGTAACATGTTTTAAAAGACGTTTTCCCTGAACGAGTTGCTTATTTTCCTACAAGTGAAATATACTTGAAAAACAAAAAAGTAAGGATGGTCAAGTGAGTGTTTCTGCTTTACAACGATAACATAATATTTGTTAATGTTGTTTACCCACGCATTTATTTATTTATTTTCCTACTCCAAATTACATTTCTGTTGAGCCAAACACGCTTAGAAAATGGTTTCTTCCGCTTTAATAACAGTGATATGCCGACGAAATGGATATGGATGGAATATGTTCGACTCACGATTTAACGTTTATCTGTACAAGAGATACCAAAAAGTAATTATGCAACAAAACAAATAGGTCCATAAACACTTGACGATATACAGGCCATTTGATGATGATAGTCATGAGGGCCTTTGGCATCAACAAATCACTTGTACTTGCAATGAGAGTTATAGGGAAGGACCAAACCGTGATCACTTCAGGCATGTGTCAAGTGTGTCAAGTATTTAGTCTGTTATTGAAACTGTCGTTTCCGGAATATGGATTACGCAGCCTGTTAATCACATCATTTATTTCCATATCAGTGCCAATAATTTGAGGTGTCTATATTCTAACAATAGCTTTATAACAATACATTACTTATAATAACAATGTAATAATAAAATATGCCAAAAAGAAATAATAATAACATATTAATAAAACTTGCAATAATTTAGCCTTTTTACAGATTATATGCCATATTAAGGTGAAAATATGCAAATAAACTATCATCTTTAATTGTTATATTTACTTTTGATGTCCTCAACCGTATTCCTGTTTATATAGAGCCGTCCAGAAAAAAAATTCTGCTGCCTGGGGACAGGAAACGGGTCAAATGATTGCTTGTTGGTCTCTATCCCAATGACAGTTGCAGTTCCATCGAAGCTTCATCGGAGTAGCTAGAAATATGTGTCTATGACAGTGCTCTTAGTGTGCATGTTGCGTTTGTTATTTCACGGCATATAGTTCAAGGTATATATATTTATCTAGCATGATATTTATCTGTATGATGTTCTTCTTGGCTTTATGGTCTTCGATAAGAATACCAGACAATTCTTAAACAATTAAATAAATCTGATTATTATTATAAGTAATAAGAATAACCATTAGCGAGAAATTCATGCGGCCCACACAACACATGGTATATACGCTTCCATTCTGACAATCGTTTATTTCCCCAACACAATTTTTAAGCGAACAGTTTCGCGTGTTTATTAATTCATTTAGTTATTTGTTATTTTCTTTCATAGGAGTGAAGCCGATGTCCCACATAGACCATGGTATCTCAGGGGCCTACCTTTATTGAAGAGAAGACACATGCAAGAAATCGACTACAGAGATTTCAACCTCAAAGACAGCGCGACACACGGCGCACAGAGCATGGTATCTACGATGTCGCACTTCCCGGACGGAGTTGATCGAGTGCACCTGGCGACCATCAGGTATACGAGCGAGTCACATGTTCGGACTCCGGCAATCGTGGGGTGTGGTTTTTACCGGTTTTCTAACGAAATAAGGGTAGGTGTAGTGAATTGAACAACCCGTCGACATAAAAGTGAAATACCCTTGAGTACGACGTTAAACACCAATCAAACAAACAAACACATCCAGGACGGGGTTGAAGTTTTCTTTTGTGAAGACAAGAATTTTAGGCAAACGTCTTGATGAGTGGGATGGTTTTTTTTTTTTTTGTTTCATGCATTTGATAAATTATTGTATTTGTCATTTATGCAGATATTTATTTATACGGCTCACACAGAACAAGCTATATTCTATAGGTTGATTTGGATGCGTCATTCTCTGGGCCAGTGTGACATACGGCCCACACTGAACATGGTATCCCTGGTGTCGCAACACCTTAAACGTAAATAGTATATTTATTTGATTTAAATGGAGTTCAAGTATGCTTCTTTTGTTTCTAGACTTATGACACTTGGTAAATATATGATCTACTGTTTCTTCCTCTCCGTTACAAACCGATTAGATTTTTGTTGAATTTTGCTTCATGTGATTTCAATCCAGTTTTCCTAAGACGTAAACTAGTTGCTATGGTATCACCTCGTTTGCTCGAGTAATGAAATTAACTCGTGTGTTAGCTAATAAAAATGGGCGGTTATTAGCGGGTTTTCCCTGTCTGCCGTTTCGTAAGTTCGTTCTGTGATATTATTGAATTTATTTTCATTCACGTCTGTTTGAGGTCTTGTTAAGTAGCACTTATAATTGTATATCCGTAACTTATTTTTTTGTTACCGCTTCGGTGAGCAGAGAGTTTACATTCGTTTAAAAAGTTCATTAATTTTAATTTTTTTTTCTATACATATAATATAAAGAAACACCCGGCCCCGTTCTTACATCTTTGACACCACAATTACAGAATACGCTCAGGCGTTAACTTAAGTGTATACGCGCATATCTATATGGATTAGGGTTAAATTCGAACGTGTCTTAGCACATTGAATTAATGAAGAGACAAATTTGCTTGCTTCAACCGGGATTGTGTCTTAATATAGATAGACTTGTTTTTATCCATTGTGCCCCCTGTATTTCTATAAATGCTCCAAAACATTCAATTGTCATCGGACGACTTCAAAATCGTGTTGGCAATAAACTCACTAGCTAGACGCCTTCGTATCCTTGAGAAAAAACGATTATTTGATATAAAAAGATAGCCAAACAAATTACCACTTTTTTGCACATTGTATGTTAATATACATAAATAAACCTTGCAAATGTAAGTATGGATACTATATCTCAGATTTAATTAAATCCATTTAGTACACTGTGTGCTCTAATTACGAGGACTGTTTATCGGAAAACAATATAGTATCAAAATGGTAACGTTCGTATGAGGTTGGGGCAGGAAACGACGTGTGAAGTATATCCGTAGCACTTCTGGCAGATAAATGTATACCTTTAATATTAATGATTCGATTTCATACGAAATTGAAATGATTTATCTGATCGTGAAAAACATGTAAGCCTATGGAGTGTAGACAAAATACGTGTAAGTAATGAGTTCTGTTGACGCACCTGTTAGTTTTAAAGTTAACAGAGATAACTGGATAAAAGCCACGTTCTCCCTCAACATAAACTATACACAATTCAGATCTTGTCTTCATAATTGTAATTAATCAGAAATAGTTTACCTTGATTTCCCTGTAAGTTACAAAAAAATGAGTAACACCCTTAACTTTTCTTCGTGAAGCTATTAATGTTCGAAAGATTATTTTCTTCGCTTGATGAATGCGTTCTTATATATAGGAATTAGGTAAAGGCGCATTAACCGTTCACATTGATTTTTTTCTGGCGAACTCTGAAGTGGGCCTGATTTTATACAGCCTTTTCTTGCACATATAAAGACTGCTCGAATACACAATCGTTTGAATATCACTTTTGCTGTGAAAGCTTTACTTGTAGATTAATGAAGAAACCCTGAGTAAGCTCAACCCGATCAAATATACTGTGTGCCAATATACCAAAGTATTAAAAAAACAACACAGCACAGAGGTCAAAGAGTGTGTGATCATATATATATATATTAATTTTAAAAATATTCATTTAAAAACAAAATTGAGTGATTTGGTTTGATTAACATTTTTCATTTGAGATATATAGTATCTTTTTAAGATATATATATGATCTTTAAGTATTTTGGAAACACGGTAAACAAAGTAGCATGAAGATTGTTTTATCTTTGAGGAAATGTGGATTAGTGGGGAAAACACTCAGATAAGATATATATCCCTCTGCAATCTAAGGAAGTACATCGAGTGGTGGTTGGGGATAACACTCGATTAATGCCAAAAAATGTTAACACGCTCTGCATTGTAAGGATATGGTTTTCTAGCCCCTAATCTAACGTTTACCTAACACCTAAAACAATCAGACTCTTCTCCCGTTAACTTCGTTTGATGATGGAGCGGGTGTTTGGAGGGAGCTTCATGTTGCCCTGGTGCTCTCAGAGCTAAAGGGGAACAGGACGTTGATCTATTTGTGGTGTCTGTATAGCCTGTTGTCTGTATAGCGTCCTGTTGTTGTATTGTATTTGTCCTGTCCTCTTTGTTTGTTGCCAGTTGTGTCGAGGGTGGTTTCCTTCACCCGTTGGGCTGGCACTTCGTCATATAAGTGCAATACCCTTGAGTACGACGTTAAACCCCAATCAAACAAACAATCCTTCGGTGATGGCGACGAACTTACCCACAAACAAATGGGCTTCCAGTTCCTCTTTGGCTCTGAGGGCACCAGGGCAACATGAAGCTACGGAATTTGTTGAAATGCAATATCATCCATCCTTTTAGCAAGAGGAAGCTACATGCCAAGGTGCAAATTAATCAATAATCAGGGAGTTTGTTTTGTTTTCAAGTTAGTGTGTTCACAAATTGACAGACAGATGGAAAGACACCGAGAAATAATCCTACATTTACTGTTAAAAAAACAAGAGAGGCTTTTGACGGTCTTTTTCAATTTATTAGCTCGAATGAAAGTACAAAATATGCTGAATTCTGTGGATATAAAACATACAAGGATAGCTAATTCCTAATATGAACAGAACGAGCCTGTCTTATGGCTGCTCGACCCGTTTTAAAGGAAGCACAAGTGAGTTTATAAAATACTAATCCAATGATGACGGGACACTTAATCAGTTATAAATCTAAGGAAATTCTTTACAAAGCCATTGACCAGTCAATGTAGGTTATACTATTCTATAGTATTTGAAACAAATCTATCCGCATCGTATGGCAAGTGTACAAATGTTAATTAAGACATCTCAAAATAAATGAGCTTAAAAAAAGTTAGATAAGAGAAGACCGCATATGTTTAATTGTTTTTTTAAGAAGTCATACTGTAACAGATCATCCCGAATTCTGAAATGTTTTTTGTCTTAACATATGTATTATAAACTGGAATGACATCATGCCATAAACTGGAACATATTTCATTATGCTTTTGTGATTTTATCTTAAATTCTATCAGCACTTCCTTTACAGAAATAATAAACCCCAATGTGGCAAAGGGTTTCATGTGTGGCCTTTAATTTATTTTTAATGACCTCCTTTTATGCTCCTAAACATAAACAAATTGAAGTCATATTTTCACAAATTAGATCAGCAAAAATCTGAAAATATTTTAAATTTGAGTTTTTATATGCACCATTATTTCTGGTTGTCTTGTGAAAAAGTTGATACTTTTATTGGTGGGATAGAAGTATTTGTTCTTGTAGCACATTCAATTCAAGAGACAGATAACAATACAAAATACACACCACTTCAAAATGGAGGCAAATAATTGAAAGCAGTGAGTTGAGACAAGATTATAACAGCCTCCAATAAAAGTTCATAAGAGTGATAGTTTACAATTAAAGTGAATAAGCCGTTACATACACAAAGCAAATACATGAAACAGTTGACCATGGATGCTATACTAAAGACCCATAATTTCACCAATACTGTGATCAAATAACAGTACTATCTGGCAACACATAGAATCAATGGTATATCAATTTGAGCAGATCTCTGCAGTGTCAAGGTACCAGTTTGAGATCAGTTTGAAGTTTTAGGACAAATCAATTTTGACTCATATCTCTGAAATAGTCTGTTGAAAGGGAGTAGTTAATGAATTTTGGCTTCAAAACAGGTGCTCTAATGCTTGTAATAGAACAGTTTTAGTCCAAAGAAACTCTGCCATCATACAGTTAAAACACAAGGAACAGTCTTTGCACTATTCTCGACATGCCTGAACTTGTACAAGATTTCTGTGCAAAATATGCTGCATGTAGCAGATACCTGGATGATGAATCTACACAAGACAGAAATTGGCAAAAGAAACTCAGTGAGGCTTAGGATATTTCAGATCACCATGTATTGTCATGTCATTACGACTCATTAGGTTTAGAACTTGATAACATTAAATAACTTTAACTACAGGCTTTTCAAAGCAACCAGTCAAGCACATTCGTGTTACTGATGTATTATTATTTATCTAAAAATGAGAAAGTCTAGAGATGTGATTTCCTCCGAAAAATATTACTTCAAGTCATGTAGAAATTAACTCATATAACCATATAAACACAAACTGTTTCAAACTGGAACTTGTTGAAGAAACATGACACTCACAGTACATACAGAACAATTCATCAAAACATTAACAAACATATAAAACAAAGGCTGAATAGCATGGTGACCGAGTTCATAGTAGAATGAAAATGTATGAGAGAAGGCATACAATACAGTTGTTTATTATACAATTATAAATCATTTCTCTCAGTTTATAACAAGCACAAATACTTAAACAAGAAGCAGAATACTAAGATGGCCTTTCTTTAGTACATATGCCACTTCTAAACATCTACAACACCGCTATGTAAGCCTAGCAGTATTGAACAAGTTTAGCATCACATTTTCTTGCAATATAAATACGAGTACTACAGTTCAATTTTTTTTTTTTTTTTAAATTTTAAAGAATTAGAAAATAATTGTAATTTGTCTATGACCGTGAACCTGCATGATCATCATCTGATAAACCTGCTAAGTTAGGCTCAGACTTCCATTTTTTCTTATATTGCTCTCTGCCAAAGCCTTCATCGTAATTCCCCTTCGTTTTGAACATCTGCTTGAAGTGGTTCAAACAATACAATATGCCTTGGTTAACGCAGAAGGTTGCGGGGCTGCAAATGAAAAAAAAAAGGCAATATTTGTGAATAAAGACAGATAATGGTTTGTGAATGAATAAACCCACTTTCACTTCCTCCACCCATTTCACACGATGCTAACCACCACCTAGATGTACAAGTTCACAAACTATATATGTATTATTGGTTTATATACAAAAAAAACGTCATACTTGATTACACCTAAATAAATGCATAGAGAAAGTAATTCAAGCATACTGGCTCCTATACACGTCAGCACACCAGTCTAATTATCATAACTTGATTTCTGCTGTTTTACTGTGAAGTCATGACTTTATAGTTACCCAACTCACATGGCATTGACGGCATAACTGTAAACAACAGAGTAAAGTCTATGACATTGTATCGTCTTGCAATATAAGTTATATCCCCATGGGGAAATACGCTTGTAAAGAAATATATAAAATTTCAGTTTTCATATTCTGATCAGTAGCTGTTTATGTAGAGTTGTCATAATTTTAACCTTACACTCAATAAAGAAAAAAGTGATAGATTCACAAGTGTTTACAGTGACTTGTCTTACTATGCTTATTATTTTGTTTGTTTTTTGCTTTATAGAATATTGGATCGCAATATAAATATATTGTAATCCCAGATATAATACCTTTTATAAAGTTTACGTTAATGGTTGATACCTACCGCCAATTGTTTTTAACATTCTGGACTCAGTATTTCCATGTAAATTAAAGGCAGACTGAAACCACCTCACAATTTTGAAACTGGTCATTGGTTTTAATGTTGTTTTGTTATGAAAGATACTCATATTTAATTAGATCCTCTACATTTAGGCCATGGCTTAATGGAATACACAAACTACTCACCAAGGCCATAACTGAATCGAGTCCACGACCTTGAAACCAAGATCATGGCTGATTGTAAAGTTCCACATCTTCACCTCAAGGCCATGACAGAATCAAATCCAAAACCTTACCATTAAGGCAATCACTGATTAATTCCATAACCTACTCCTCACAAACTGGATGCTCTACATCAAGGCCAATATTAATTCCAATCCAAAACCTTCCCATCAAGACCAGGACTGATTCAAATCAACAACCTTCCCATCAAGACCAGGACTGATTCAAGCCAACAACCTACTCATCAAGGCCATGACTGAATCAAGCCAACAACCTACTCACCAAGGCCATGACTGAATCAAGCCAACAACCTACTCACCAAGGCCATGACTGAATCAAGCCGACAACCTACTCATCAATACCAGGACTGAATCAAGCCAACAACCTACTCATCAAGGCCATGACTGAATCAAGTCAACAACCTACTCATCAAGGCCATGACTGAATCCAGCCCACAACTTTCCTATCAAGACCATGGTTATACTTTCACAATCCTAAGTCTGTTAAAAACAGGGTCTGTGTGTTACTTTGAGCAAGTGAATCTGTACACATTTATTTTGTTTTTTTTATCAATCTGAACCATAGTATTTTGTTTCCTAAATGAGAAAGATAGAGTATTAAATTCCTTAGTCAATTATCGCATACAATTTGTGGCCCATCAATACACATTGCTTGTGTGGTGCAGATTTTGAAAAAAATTGATGGACAATTGTGTAAAAACGCAATACTTAATTGTGAAAACTTTTATTAGAAAAATATTGGCTTTCTACCTAACTTGCCTATCACATAAGACACACCTGGGTTCCCAATTTACCTAGGGTTCATGGAACTTGACTCTTATCATATGAGGTGCTGTCTGTAAGTCTTCAACAAAGGGTTATTAGTAGCCTAATTGACAAAACAACCTAATTTAATACGTTTTTCAACTATTAAACTACGGAAAGCTGATTAGAATACATGTATGTGGGACACCTTAACACTATCTGTATTAGTGTTAATAACTATGGGAATTCCATTCAAAGCTGCAAACAATCAAAGGTCGTGAAACAAGACCAAAAAACAACCTCAAGATTGAACATCAGTGCAAATAAACAAAAGGGAAATGAAAATAAATAATTTAGAACAAAGCCAGTATTCATTAGTGCTGATAGGAGGTGTTTAAAACAAACATTGCTATACACATTTCATTTCAACCCATGGAGGATGTCTTTTGACATAACATTGTCAACACAACTGACAGAGCTGGAACTATTTTTTTTTTTCTTAAATAAAAAAAAAAAAAATCCCAAAACATACAGCATAAAAATCAAGCTTACGTTAGTCTGTTTTTGCAATGCGAGCACTTAAAACAGGTCTTGTGGTAGACATTTTTGTTGAATTCCATTTTCTCCATTGCATACACGGTTTTCTGGCAGCTGGCACACTTCTCCGGTTGGACTGCCCTAAACCGTGACACTCCCTCCTAATTGGATGCAAATTAGTAGCAAAACAGAGAATAGTTACACACACAAAAAACATTCCAAAAATACATAAAACACACTAACTGGTAATTAATTATACATGCCTCAGGCTTCATAAATTTCACAAAAACAAACTTGTGGAAGGTATACAGAAAGCTTTAAATATATCATATTATAGAAAGATGCTTTAATATTTCAAGGCAAGATGCATATAGTTTAATTTAAACAAGATTCAGAATGTATATGGTTACTATGAGATTATGCTTGTACCTAAAATTACAAGGCTTGCAACAAGATGCATTAGAACATACAGTTGCAAATACATGTATTATTTGTAGATATATTCTATTTGACACTAAACTTAACTGCAATGAAAAGTCAATTTATTATAAAGAATATATAAACATGGAGCATAAGTACACATGAACTAAAATGAGTAGTTATATAAGACATGCAATCATTCATCAGTTAAACCAGCTATTTGAATACCACAGAGATACTATCTCAGTCATGGCTTGAATCATTTGACTGAAGCTTATCATAGTAGTACTGTTGAACTTGTTGTAAAAATTGGCGACATAGCAACTCTGAAACAAGATACACGCCTGTGTTTGTTTTTCATGTCATTGCAGCTAAAATTTTAACATTTCACTGGGCAGAACTGACTTTGCATCAGAAAAGACAACACCATATGTCTCTGAAGCTCTACGGGGTCCAATATACCTCAGCTCAATATGATTGGTGCAGAAGTGACCTTCGATCCACAACTGAGCCAATTTTCTTCTGTGGTAATCAAAAAGCTATGATTTAAACTGTCAATGACTATTAACACAAAGTTGCAGCACAAAAGCTATAAGCTCACATTCCTTACTGCCACATGTCAAGTGTCAAGTCAACACAGACAATACAATGATGACAAATAAAAAGTAAAATTTATCAACATGTTAAATCTGTTAGCTTTAATAGGATTTTTTTTTTTTGTTAATCAGTTTATGGGAACTACAATATAAATTAAAAGTTCATTTTACTGTATTTGGTCCAGCACATACTTTAGGCACATGTTTATCTCTACCAAGATGTTTTTTTTATTAAATCTATGTAGTTAAGGGTTATAAGAATAGAAGTGATTATTAGCCTACATCATAATTTCTTTAGGAAATTGTATCCATTGGTGGCTCTGTAAATATCAGTTGTCTCCCTTTATCTACAAACTACCCACAGTGCTCTAAATCCAGAATCTAATATTAGTAACACAGGGAACTGATCCACAGATATTTTCGGTTATGAAATCTGTCATTGTTTCTAATTCCCAGTTTTCAAATTTAGTATAGATAATTAAGTCTTAAATGTTGCCAATAACCTAAAGAGAAAGATTAATCTATAAACATATGAGACTTCAAAAATCTTGTCCAGAGAGTTATTAAGTATTACACGTTATAATAGTATTATAAGACTGAAAACTCTATTTATTGATCAAATATTTCAGAATTTTGTATTTGAAATTATCAGGATAGCATTATGATTATTCATTTGAAGTGGGGTTCTATGTCCTTTTAAAGGTTTTTTTCATGACATGCCGGCCAAATGGATGAATGAAACCACCCCATTAACTGACAATCTATTTAACACACAGTGCAGATATTGTTCAATTTATAGGCAGCTTATGCGAAATTGATTTGAGCATGGTACATTTAGACGGTGGGCTCATTATCCGCTCATATGATCCCAAATAAACCATCCCCTGACCAGTTTGGTTTTTGTTGTCTCTATATTTTTTTAAATAAGAAATATAAAGAGCCTACACGCTTTGGGGGAAAATCTTCATAGCAGATACACGTATCAAAGCCATGCATACATCACCAGCATCAAAAGTAAATTTAAAAAACAAAATAAAAGTTCTGTCTTGTGCAATATTGTAGGTATTGTATGCTGTCACTACAAACCAATACATTCCCGAGATTTGTGCAGGATAGTTTGCCTTATTTAGAAAAGGAAATTAATCTACATTCCCACACCCAACTACAAACCAATCAACAGGCTTTATTCATGAACGGTGAAAAAATATTAACAATAGAAACTTTTCTATGTTTATTTTCAAATTGTAAAACTGTTATTAGTAATGAAGATAACTGCAATCTCTTCATCAACAACAACCTCAATACAACTAGGTTCAGATGTTAGCATAATTAATTCCCAAAAAGTGTTTTCCAATGAACAAGTGTAAGTGTGCTGAATTAAAATAAACAAGCATTGTCTTTATACACAACATTAGGTCTAACCACCAACAACATGCAAGACGGTTAAAACTAACTGAGGGGAAAATTAACCCAGGTTAACTAAAGATTGGGTGACAACAGGCTGCAACGAAGTTTAACCATGATAAGCCGTGTAACCAAAAGACAAACCTTGGAGTTGGGTGTATTCGAGCTGGGTGATGATCGATTATAAAGTTGTGGTGATTCCTAGAGACCAAGTGATCAGACATAAGGGATAAAGATAAACGATGAGTGGGTGGGTGGGGGTAGGAGATTAATAAACTAATGAGGATAACATAACACCATCAAAACAGGTAATGTCGTCAATTTTGCAGACAAAACTAAAAATACACAGCTTATGTCAATATGAGAATGAGACACGATCAACATGTGACATGGATGTTTGGAAACCCCACCAGAACCCAAAACACTTCCAATAATCTACAGACACTCAATACAATAGATTTCTGAAGGATCTCCTATACTTGGACAATGTGTATTTTATTTGGATTTAGCTCTTGAAGATTGGGAAGTGTTTCCAAAACAACAAAACCATGATGAAATCCATTCAAAAAAAGGTACTACATTTACACTTTAGTCTCAGTACAAAATTAGAAGTGCATTAGGTGAGGAGTCCAACATACTAGTATGTATTTATGACAAAAACAGGTAAATTCAATGTCTGGTATAAAACTTTATAATGGATTCATGCAATGGATGCTTATGATAACCTATCCCCTATAGTTGATACGATAATAAAGGGCCAACACCAAACAAGAACGAGAGTGAGATGAAGGATTTACACGTCATGAAACAGTGAACCCTACATACATACATACATACAAGTTATTTAAGTCACACAGTCACACAAACGTAAACATTTTATCAGCACATAATCTATAAAACACACACACACAGTGTCACTTCAGGAACTATCAAATTCCATGAAACACACACCCACTCCATCTAATACACAAACTCTATAAGGCATGCACTCCATGAAAAACCAAATCTTCATAGAGAAAACAGAAACTTGTTCAAATTCACAAACTATAAATTCTAATCAATACAAATTTTTTTAATCATTTTGTCATTTTGAAAAGAGACAAAAAAGTCGCTCAATATAATTCAGTGCATGCTGAATTAAGATGCAGAGTAATGCTTAAATTAAAACATGAAAGTTAGGTTTTATATTAAACTGCAAATCCTCCCACATATTAACACAATGCATCAAAACAAATTTTACAGTCACAATTCCCCAAATGGAACCACTAAAGACTTATCTTGCTAGCAAAGTGGATTTTGAATCTAGTCCAACTGGAGAACCCTGTAAATAAAGCAGATGCGGCACCATTATTCTTACCTTTCTCAAAGGCTTGGGTTCCTCTTTGGTTTTGACATCTTGTTGAATGGCTTTAAATCGAGCTAACAAATTTTTGGTGGTACTGGGAGCAGGCATACCGGCTTCATAATTAGTGTCAGCTTCTCTGACAACATCTTCTCTATGCTGTGGCTGGTTTTCTGAAACACCTCCACTCCCTTGTTGGTATTGATCTGGCATGTCTGAAGGTTGGACACCAGGAGTGCGAGCATCTTCCCGAGGTGGAGTAAACTCTTTAAATGACCGATCATGAGGTGACCGTGGGGAGATGGGAGACTGAGATTTAGTGCTCTCACTTATCTGTCGGAACTTAGCCACCATATTTTTGGCAGCACCTTGTCCAGGTAACTCTTCTCCAGCTCTATCCTCTGACCGCACCACATCATCCCTGTGCTGGGGCTGGTTCTCATACACACCCCCCTCGGATCTATTGCCATAATCCGGAACAAACTTTTCAGGCGTGTTTTCATAAACTCCCCCTTCACCTTCCCTGGGTGGAGTGAAAGCTTTTGGCTGTCTTTGCACCTGGCCGTTCGGACCACCTGTGCTTTCCCATTGCCTGAACTTGGCTAACATATTCCTGGCTGCTCCGGACTGTGGCAAGTCCACTTCTTCCTTTTTGTCCTCAGACCTGACAACATCTGGCAGTCTTTGAGGGTCGTTTTCATACACAACTGGTTGATCTCTAGGAGGGGTCAACTGACGTAAGCCACCCGACGACGCGGTTTTAACACGAGCTGCTTCAGCTTCTTTTTGTCTGAATAAGGCAGCAGCACTCTTGGTAAAACCTTGCTGGGGTAACTCTTCATTGTCCTCTTCGGGCTTCTCACCTGAGCGTACGACATCAGGGCGATGCTCAGGCTTACTTTCAAACACACCTGATTCAGCTTTCCCTTCATATTTCTCTACATGGGCAGTAGGTTCACTGACATATTCAACTTTCCCTCCAGAAGGTGGAGTTATCTCCCTTACTCCCCTTGGAGCAGGTACATATCCAGCACTGGATTCCATCTGCTTGAATTTAGATAGAGCACTCCTTGCAGAACCTGATGCTGGGAGATCAGCAAATTGGTCTCCTTCACCAGAGCGAACAACGTCTGGGTTTATTTGTGGTTCATTCTCAAAAACACCGCCTTCAACCTGTTGTATTTCGTCAATTACTGAAGATCGCTGGCGTGGAGCACTCTCTTGGATGTTACCAGAATTAAATTTGTCCCTTATACCTTTGGAGCTTCCAGGTTTTGGCATGTAAATTCCCTCGTCAACAATATCCTCTGAGCGAACAACATTTGGATCATGAACTGCCTCCTTCTCATAAACAATTTTAGCATCTGCTTGAGGAGGTGTTATTTCTCTCACTCCTTTCCTTTCTTTGTTTGTTTCCTCTTTACCCACATTCTCAAACTTATTTTTCAAAGATCCAGCACCAGATGACTCTCTTACTCTATCCAACTCATGAGTGCTGACTGTTGCTATTTTCTTTGATTCTACACCCGATTCAAATTTATTTTTGAAATTCGTCAATTCCGCAAATTTAATCTGCAAAAACAAAAAAAAGGTTACAAATTACTGACAGTTGATTTGTTAATCCAGTTCTTGTCGGCCCATATAACTCTGAATTGATTTCTGGGTAGAACTTCACTACTTGTACCCTTTGCGGATTTAGGGGACTATAACAAATTTCTTTCTACAGTTGTATTGATTTCAAAGGGATCTAGATAATGTTTGTTTGTTTGTTTGATTGGTGTTTAACGTCGTACTCAAGGGTATTTCAATTATATGATGACGGACACAAATACAGAACATTACAAACAAATCTGCTTCCCGTTACCCTTTAGCTCTACACCAGGGCAACAAAAAGCAACCTCTTTTCTCACATCTTACGATCGACCGAGGAAGCCGAGGGAGTATTCTGCAGGGCCATTGCCCACCCGCTCCCTCACGGGGCTCTAGATAATGAGATGCAGCCTGGCTCAACTATGAAATGCTAAATCTCAGCTGTGCCTACCCAGTGTATTTTCTACACATAATTCATGTTTAGCTCTTTGCCTCTGGCAAGCCGCTGAAAGCAGGGATATTTTAGCTTTTTTAGATAGAGAAAGTAATCCTAATGAAGAAAAATATATACTTTTCTATACCTTTGACTATTTTTAAAAGTTATGGTCATATTACTTTACAAACGTAACTTTTTTTTACATTTTCTACAAGGATATTCCATCTAATTAGATCCACATGTGAAAAATATATTCCGGAGGCAAAGAGT
>JARFOD010000001.1:573795-613872 GCA_031763545.1 Mopalia muscosa | reverse complement strand
GGTGCATTTTGTACTTTAGTTCTTGGGCAACCAAGTTAATGGTATCCTTATGTGCAGAGCAACGACAAGGCCATATTTTAATATACTGCAGCCGTGGTTTACTTTTACAGGTTGCTTTATAATAGCTCGACAAAGTGGCAGCCATTCGTCAGGGTTTCTTTCAGTTTGAAACAAATTTAAACGAAACATGAACAATTTTAACAGTGGAATTTAGAAGGTTTTATATACAAAACATAACCACTGTAGACAAGTTAAGAGAAATTTTTGGGGATTTTTTTTACGTTGTCTTTTAACACATGTATTTCATAACCTTATTTAATATGTTAATCTATAAAACCTATATTTTGTTGGTAATTTTGAAAAAATAATTGATGAATCGTTATGGAAAGCGGCGTCGAATGAAGGTCCAAGAATTTCCACACAAAATAAAATATAAAAAGAAATTTCAAAATTGCTTTTCATCTTGGCCGCCTTTAATTTATTTGTCTTCAATAACTTTCTGTTGTTGGCATCCCCTTAATCTGTATATACCTAAAAAAAAAGGCATTTGTCTTTACCTGCTGGGTTTGACTTTTATCGCTCTACAATCAGAGATACATTAAAAGTTAATTAAAAGGTCTCCGAAAAACGCAAATCTGTTTTCTTTCATGTGCCTTATGTCCAGTATTCGCCCATTCATCTCGGTTTGCACTCACAGATGTCTCAGAAGTAGACAGGTTTTTGACAGATCTAAATTAAGAGGTATTGTAACCGTTCAGAGAAACTCTATATGCTTTAGTTCTATTTATATTTTCTTTCATTTCTTTCTCTCTTTTGTTCCTTTTCTGAAGATGGTTTTTGGCGGACAGTTAATCATGACAGTACAGTGCCCCAACCGCGGTTTTATGTGCCCCAAAGCTCTTCAAATGATAAAAGGTCATACTAAACAATAGTGGACAAAGGGCCGGACTACAGTGGCGATCTGAGGGAAGCTGACCAATGTGCTTACTGTCGGTCAAGCTATACAGAAACCAGAGAAAAGCGATAGTGGACAATGGTCTGGTATAGACCAGTAAACTCGGAGCAGAGTATGGGACCGGTACACTAGCATAGAGAAATTACATAACTATGTCTGTATGTTTTCGGAGAAGACGTGATGGGGTTTTGTTAAGATGGCTAGAACAACTCAGCCTTTAGCCCCGGGGCATGCTGTAGAACAAAACACAGTTCATGCCAACTGATAGAGTGTCCCTTCACAATTCAACAACAATTGTGTTGGCGGGGCACGTATTCAAATCACGCCTCCTTTCTCTCTTTGTAAGATAGACCCAAATTGTCTTTGTGTCCTTGCTAGCTAGTTGACAATAGTGCAGGTCGCGGAAGGAAATCTGTGGTGATCTGTGTTCTATGAGGACGATTGCCCCTGCTAGGCCGGCTCGTGCACAGTGACCTACGATAGACCTACTGTGACCCCTCCCTTCTTCAACAATCATTCTGCTAAAATACAAAGTTTTAACGGCATGAGATGAACTGACCCCCACCGTATAACTTACAATTATCGGCTAAACTTACTTGCACTTATTGGACATGTTGGCATTCAAGTTTAAATAATTTCACAGCTATAAGGCCTACTTATCTTGGTTTATTTAACCAATTAATAATAATAAGCATGCATTGTTTAAGTTCCTTTAGTATAACACGATTAAAAAAACATAATTTAAAAATATATACATAGTTATATCTATACAGTAGTTAGCTGTATACATGCCTATAATCCCTTTTTCTGTCGCAGTAAGCAGAAATTGGAAGGTATCATATAAAGGGGGTTGTCGTAAATTCGTATTTTAAGCATTTCAAAAGAAGACCTCTTTGTCAATTTATTTTGATATTTGTTTTTGATATTCTGTTTGTGAAACGCAATTATAAACAGTGTGGATAATGTCATTGAAATAATATATAAAGAAATGCATGCAATTCCAATATCTGTGGACACACGTGTTATCTTTAAGCCATGATTTGGATTTAATGTGTGTACTGGAAATGATTTGAGAGGCATGGCTCAGGATAGCTGCAAGCAGTTTTAATGTTTGAAGACCTTGTTCCTACTGACGACTCATTTGACTGTCCGGACTAGCTTATCGCTGGGGCACGCGACCACTGTCTTCATGCAGCCTAAACGTGTCGCGCATGAGCGAGCAGTCTACAAACCCAGGCTCTGTCGATGATTCATACGATCAGTATGGGATTACATATAAGCTCATGCTGTTATGACTTCATCGACTGCTAGCATTTGGCCTCCAGTTAACTGATAACGGCAAACGACTTCACCGATATTAAACTTCCATGACAAACGTTTACAAAATCTTTTTAACCTTGGTGCTATTCTTGAATACCGTAACACGGACTATGACCGCGGTGAAATATATACTAGGCAATTATTTGTCTAATATTTATTATTTTCCCAAATTGTAATTCCTTTGTGCGTACACAGCAGTGACATTGTTTCTGTCACATTAAAACTCAAATTTTAAGTGTAACTTGATATATATATATATATTATTATTCAGAAGGATGTAATGGTTCAAAGATCAAATATAGTGACTGGTGCACATGCTCCATTGCATTCAACGCAAAGGTCGATGGTTTAGTAGGTTCACCAGAATAACCAATTTATTTAAAAAAAAAAACATATAGAAACTCCATTTTACATTCCCTCAAATTGATTTTTTCTGTCCAATTATATACTGGTATATCATGTTACATTTAACACGTAAAAGCACTCTAATACCGTAAATAGTGGCCATTAAAGTGCTTTTAATATTAGATTCTGTTTTTGTTCCGATATGAAATATATATACAAACAATCAAATAGACATTGCCGATAGTTTTAATTAAAATGTCACCTGTGTTTCCTGAGAGCAAACATTCATTATAAATCTATGCATCGGAACACTTTCACAGATCCACGTTTCAGGTATGCTGGCAATAGGTTACATTCTGCACCAGTTAGTTGCCTGCTATTATATATTTTCATTTGAATTGGACGTTTCCAAAGCGGTACTCATCTGTAACACAGGGTGGTAAACAAGTTGAAATGATTTCTATAGTTAATGGCGATGCTGGGGTTTGCAATCGATCCGTTTAAAGCGGACCTGTTTTATTGGTGTATATGGAGTAAGTGAGCGGCACACGTTAAGCCATTATGGGATAGGAGCTGCTTTATTTCTACGACACATGTGAGCGTGAACACGGCCACATTGCCGACCCGGCTTAGTTCATCCAATGGTTACGGGAGTATTTATACAATCGCTTACTTGGACAGATGGGACGAGATTTCATTACAGCTAGCGGCTATTTATTTAGAGCCAGGAATTCTCAGGCTGGCCCGCAAACAAAGGCAGCAGTATATAATTATAATAGGTCGAGTAAATCACCCACAGCAGTTATTACCGTTTTAGTCAACCAATGCCGGAAAATTAATGTTTAACGTCTCATGTACACTTCATTCTACATGTTATTGAATAAAATCGATCGGTCTCCATGGCAACGAGGGAGTTGTGTACGTGCATGTGTATACCCTAAATACGTACAGCTAGAGAGTGTCCCATCTGGCGGAAAAGGCACAGGCTGACCTAGCCTCTTTGTTCCCAGTCCCTCATCTTATCTTCTGCCCACTGTCCCTTCCCTAACCCTCGACCCCTCCACAACCGATTCCTCAAACCAGCCTATCACACTCTCTTAATACATCCTCTATGCTATTCTCGAAACTCTTGTACTATGGTTTGCAATGGCCTATATGTGGTATACGACGTTGAAGCCGTTTCTCTGTACTGCTATTAATCGAATAAAAAAGTAGCCTATCGCTGACGTGATGATGTTTATGTTTAATACAACCCTATATTGAACAGGGCCATGTATGGATTGACGTTAGCTGGTGCTTCTGTTGCAGCTCGGGCTATATCTAGTTTATTGGGATACAAATAAAACCCCGGTAACGTCAATGATGTAAAGCAGCCAATCGTGGATTTAAAACACTTATCTCACCAAGGCAACCCAGTTATGTTTGAAACCCTATCTCCACATGTCACATTCACGATATAAAATACGTACGTAACACAAAACATTTTATAAAAATATAAAGCGAAATATAAAGAAAATCATAGCTTCAAGAATTGGAACGGGAGTCAAAATGGAAAAAACTAAGTTGCTAAGAAGGAAATTTAGAAAGGATATTAATAACGAATTGTATAGCGAACACGAGAATGTAATTGTTAAGGTTATAAAATTGACAAGTTCCGTTAAATCTACACACAAGAAAGAGTGAATCTGAGAAAGTAAATACTTGTAAATGTGCTACTCCAAAGATAAAGATAACAGGACATACAGGTTATAAAAAAAAACCCGTTTAACGTAGCCCTACATTTCGAACAATTAAGTCTTGTGCATTTGCGACATAATTCTTTATATGAATAAAATTCGGATAACTCAATATAATGGACAGACCGGGTTTTATTTCGCAGTTGCCGGTTACTGTTTTACTTTGTACGAAACGTCTCAATAAAAGTTGAAAGGCTACATACAGTTCGCACATTTTTGTAATCGGCCAAATGGGTATAACCGTACGGATATTATACGTTCCCATACTTTTTGAGAAATCTTGTAAACATCGCTGATTGTTTGCGGGCACCTTTGACCCTGTTTTGTGGACCAACACGTTGTTCCAACAGCTTAGATTGGTTGGTAAACTAGTCCGAGTGTTTTGTCCACAGACCAGCATTTACCAGTTCTCTTCATATGGAATCGGTTCGTTCACACCCATCCACAACCAAGGCTAATAAACAATTTAAAATACAACTTCTACATGATCATATATTGGATGTAGTTAGCAACCCGTACAGTAAATCCTTTTCCTAAAACAACATTTCACAAGGGGAATTAAGGTTTTCTATTTTACTTAACAAGTTCGTGTTAGAATGAAAATATGGTGGCATGAAGAGAGCATTTCATTTGAAAACTGAATAGTGGGCTTATATAAATACTTATAGAAGCATGCTAGTGCCACCAGGAAGATATTACCGCGTGGAAGTAGTTTTCCGGTACATATCTTATACTTTTTTAGTAGAGAATCCACCGGGATTCGAACTTGTGTCTCTAGATAGCAGAGTCAGCACGCTAACCAACTGAGCTACAGACTCACTGTGGAACAATCACGAATTTCCAGTAAAGGCGGTGCATCTTACGCATTTCACGAACTTCAAATATATGCTTTAAATGCGACTTCGACTTCGTTTTATCTTCATTTTACAAAAACAGTGGTTCATTGGTCGACTGAATTAAGGATAATGGAAACGACAAATTCTTACATAATGCATATTTCCAAAATGAATAAAAATGACAAAATCGCTTCCAGAATACTGCAAATGAATAAACGTCCCTTACGAATACATATGCTTAAAGATTCGTAGGTTTTATATGGCTATGTATCCATATACTTATTGGTATTTGTAACCGGAAAGAAACCTCATATGAACCATACAGCGAGGATAATTCCGACTTTTGATCGGGAAACATTTTCGTTAAAGAACGGATAACTGATCCGGGAATAATAGCACAAAATCAAGAACAAATACGCCGGTAACCATTGCTCCGAAAAAAAGAAGACAACGACTTCGCGACAAATAATCAGAGACATTTAAATCAGAAAACTTGTTTCGGGGATAATTATAAGGACAAATACTCTGACAACACTTGCCCCAGTGTCATTTATCCGATTGTTCGTGAACTTTTCTATGTTTGCATAACGTATGATAGAACCGAGTGAGGTCGACACGTGCCCTTCCCCCTGTGAGCGGTACAACGAAGGTTGACCAGTAGCCCTATATACATTTACTATCAGGAACTTTTTTGTTTCAAACTATAAGATATAAACCGCTCATTTTACCACCCTGTCCCTGTTACAACTGCGGAAAAAAAATAGAATGAAGACTTCGTTATTGTTATCGTCTTTAATACATATATTGTAGTGTGTTCGACACCATGCAATTATTTCGGAAAGTATATTCGCTTTCAACCTATAGGTCATTTTATCTATAGCAGAATATTTATTTGCGCATTACGTCGACTATTATTTAGTGGTATTTAAAATAAGGTACAAACAACTAGACACTATATTTGGGTTAGTATCTTTGTTTGTTTACTTCAAGTCTTGTGTGGATGGTTAAGGTTATTTCGCTTATGACATCAAGATGGCCCAACTGGTGACGAAAACCCCTGACGAAGTCACTCTGGCAACAAAAACAAGACAACGGGAAATAAAGCCCATGACAAGTCGTCTTCGTGTTGCCCCCTTAGCTCTAAAGGCACCAGGGCGGTTATATATATGGGTTCCTTCCGCAAAGCAAATGTTGTTATCAGAAATGTCCTTATACGAAGACTAAGCAAAAAGGGTTTAGATCATGCGTTTATTCTTGGCTCCCAAATACATTGAATTTAATCTTATTCTGTTTTTTCTCTCTCTTTTCGTCGACACCTTATATACTTATCACGATTCAATTACAAGGTAAGTAATAAATCTTTAGGGTTCTTGTAACAGGGAAGTACACAAGGAAATTCAGGGTTTTCCTGGATTTTGTCATCCCACACTACGATTGCCCAAGTACATCGATACATAACGCACCTAGTTTATACCAGGAGAACAAATTACTTAGATTGCTGGACAATGGCAAGAGAATTGTTACACGGTGGCTTTAAAAAAACATTATTTCCGGGTTGTCATGCTGTTGTGTATTTCAGAGCGTCAGATATGCCGTTATGATAATAAAGAGATCAATTGTATAGTCCCTCCAATGCGGGAGTGACGTAAATGTATATGTTAGCCTTTACAACCAGTTATCGGAAAAAATGGAAATTCAATAACACAGAATACCAATATATAACTGCAAGGAGTTTATTATCACTAACACTACAGACGATTCATACACTTCTACACATCGATCAGAATAGGAACTAAAGACATGGACAGAAATATACACAGTTAATAAACAACTCGTGGTGAATTCCACAATGCTAATAAACAGCATCGCAGAACTCAAAAGCCACTGATATGTACAACTTAAAATAGAAAGAAAAAGAAATCAAGCCTCAAGGGATGGAAAGAGGCAAAACTTAAATGTACAACCAGATAATGTAATCTGACATAAGATAATTAAAATATAATAGCGGTATCGCAATATGCAACACCTATGCTTTTCATCAAATAAAGTGAATGTTAAATCAAATGAGGTAGAAATACCAAAAGTTTTAATATGTCACATAAGAACCCGTCTAAACCAGGCGCAGCGGGCTTGCGGAACAAAATCATCGAAAACTAGGATCAGAAAACAAGCTGCTACGCTTTGTGGCCTGATACAAAACAAAGGAAAAATGTTTTTTGATCAGTAGTTGAGACTCAAAGACAGAGGAAGATGCCAATGCTAGAACTTGACATAGGAATCTCCTTTGCCTTTAAACATCCCAAGCTACTTTTAAAAAAAATACTAAATAACATAACATAGCACTTTGGACTTCGATACGTTTGACCACGATACATAAATATAGCAAACGTTAATAGATATGTTAGACATAACACTGACACAACATAAGAGGAGGTACGCCTGGACCACCTTAAAATGGAACCATAAGAAACCACGGCACCTCCTCCAGAACTGAATCCTGTTCGTCGATAGCACCGACTGGAACATAACGGACAAACCGTACCGGACGTTAACAACCGACCATCTCTCTTATGTAGTACTATATAAAATACTCCGGTCGATTCTGGTCTGAAGCACAACCATTTATCAAGTACTATGGGAGCCTGTTAAAGCAGCTGATGATACCATTATCCTCTGTAGATGAATTATTAAAAAATATAGATTACTTTAAAAGTTTGAATGAGAATATTGCTATGGAAGTATTAAATGGCTCGAGACATATCCACACACACGGAAGCTCAATATCCAAAACAACAGCTATTACTTGTATTTAATTTCACAACCTTATCAGTCAGTGCTGTCTAAGAAAGGGATTCAGTTGAATTTACAATATATACTCACAAAAGATAAGGAAGTCATTGGACTGCATGGGTTATTAAATAGTCATTCAATCATCTAACATCGATATGTCAACATGAAAATAGTCGCTTATACATTATTGCTATATACAAACCAGCATTGATCTATCTTTAAAACCAGGAAGAAATTTTCAAGTCCAGTGGACCATGCATATGGCTGGCATAAAGTCTGCACAATATTTTTGTACCATTTAAATCCATTTTTGGTCAATTTGGCTAAATAGGAAGACACAGTATAGTATATATACTTTATATGGAGTTTGGGAACCCCTCTTTGGCTACGTTGCTAGAAATTTTATTACAAACTATACACTTACAAGATCGCCAGAAAAAGCTACACTCCTAAAAACGTTAGAATTCCAAGGCCACGATTTACATTAAAATATACTACTCTTTAAATAGACAAGAAAATGGGAATAAAATTATTTTTCACTGCCCGTCCTCCCAGGACTTTTTTAAACACTGTATACCTACTTAATAGGTACAGCAGAGAAAAAAAAATCTAACTTTCCATATTCATGTCCAACTGCAAAATGCCATACAAAAATAACTCTCGGGCAGCAAGTAAAATAAGAAACAAGCAGGGCCGATGCCACTCACAGCGGCCCGTGGAAGATTCGGTTAAACAGCAGTTCATTAAGTCACAAATATACAAGATATATATATTTATATATGTTAACATGTGAAGACTACAATGACCTTAGGGGTCAAAACTTTGAACATACTAAATAATGGTGGTATCGATAGACAAGCAAACAATGGATCACTGACAAAAACTTAAATATAATAATTTTTTTTATGAAAGTAAGCAATGAAGCTCAAAACATACTGGAAAAAAGTCAAAATTTAACATTCCTAATTTAATTTTTTCATTGAACAAATACGGTGGGTAATAATAAATCTGGGTGACCTACATAAATATTTGACATTAAAGAAAACAAGAGATTCACCGAAAGGCATTCAGTCGCATAAAAAAGCCTCTATGTTAGATTTGAGGGCAGGAATACAGCCTGGACTATTGACCAGTTGACCTCTGTAACATAGGGGGTCATCTCGAACTGGTCCGGATTTGGAGATCCCACCTCTCTGACTTACATTGAGCACCGGTGCTTCATTCAGTCGACTAGAATGTTAAAGTAAGATTAAACAGTTACTAAACCGGAATAAATGCAAACATAAAAACAATCATCGATTCATTTATTTGAGACACAGTCCTCCCATAAACCACAACCGAATGGAGGGTGTACTGTTAAATGTGCACATATACATATATCTATACAATACATAGAGCTGGAAAATTACCACGTCATATATTTCAACAATACAGACTGAAGGTCTTAGACCATGGGGAAATGGTAACATCAATTTAGATTAAACCTCCATAACAAACAAACAGAGCATTTTTGTGACCAATACAATCTGAATGAAACCAGATGAACGCATGCGCGGTGGGTTGACTAGTTAATGAGACCGGTGGTACAGAAGAAATGGATTTCTCCCTGACTGAAAACAGCAACAATAATAAAAAACATGGCATTTACAGCTGTAAACAAAACAAATATTAATACAAAAGCATGCAGCGTTTTTCTGCAATAAAACAAAAACAAACCAGTGACTAATCGCTGCCAAATTCACGGGTTTAACATACACTATAAAGTAATGCAAAATATTTGAAAATATTACAAAATATTGATAAGGAACCACGAGGAAAAGACTCCTTTAAATAATAAGAAAACAATGGCAGCGAGAAGGTAAAATACTGAATGCGAGACAAAATCTTCAAAAATAAACCTGGTAAAGACAATGGTATCTAATATACTAAACACTATCAAAAACGAGATCATAACCTCAACAAACAAAATTGTAATTATAATATATAACAAACTTTGGAAGCGACCAATTAAAAAGGCCAAGCAGAAGCGGATCTGAAACTTGACATTTAAAAAGAGATGGGATTGGTAGGTGATATGATGTGTTTTACTACCAACAGTCAATGAAGATATGAGGAGGCATCTCTTTGGTCAATTCTTCAAAACAAAATACTGAAAATAACAACGGAAGTCAAATTGGACAACACAAAAAAAACCTCAAAAATAGTCATTGTGAAGTGGAGCACCATGGGGATGGGATTAAGATTTGGGGTGTGGAATCCAACACATAAAAGATCGGCACAATCAATCCATTGCTATTTTTTCACCTTAGGAGCTTGCATTGAATTAAACCTTATAGCCCAATGGTATTTCGGCTAACAGTAGTGAATATGCAAAAAGCACTATCAATATACATATAAAATAGTGTTTCAGCTGATTCCAGATGGTTTTACCAAAGACTGCCTTGATAGTAAAGCCTTTTGCTTAAGGTGGATCCTCTAGTATCAGTCTAATAGATTCATTTTAAACGATACAAACCAAAATAATGGAGGACTCCCGATCCTCCTGTATGGATTTCAGAGCCATGGAAAATAAAATGGCTCCCAAATGAAACCATGATACAAATACATAATATTTATACTAGACAGATCTCAAAAATACAGTCAACAATGGATCAATGTTTTAGATTTAACTGGATCTTTGGATCAATGGGATGATGTTTTTAAGATGAAGGATGGGGAAAGATAATGATGATTCGATGAAGAGGAATGGCTAAACACCTGGATGCGTGGTGGATAACATTGGGGGGTGAACAGGTGGGTGGAGAGTTTAAACCACAATAGATTCAATGAACTATGATTGGAATGCTCAAAGGCATATTGCAAATTTTCATGTAACAAACATACCCTGTGGCTGGAGTGCTCACAGCACCCCAGCTCACCAGAGAAAAAATAGTACAGTTATCTCCCTCTTTGGGATATTCTCTTAAAAAATAAATCACTAAAGGTATAAAGTTCATATTTGATATAGCAGACATATAATATTACTGTAATCCCTCGAATAAATGGAATCTGGAATGCACCTTGGTCTGGGATTAGAATGGTTAATAACAACCTATCGTATTGCTTCCCTGGTAAAGTCTAGATACAAATACGTCACAACTTGACATAGACACCTGTCATAATCACAGGTACAATACCTTAACACATTAACATTTAATAGGCTTAAACTGTAAGCAAACTGGAAGCTATTGTTATAGAATGGCAACGATTATGATGAAACAATATAAAGCAATTGGAATTGACAGGATCCACACTGACCGCTAGTTACAAAGTGATCTGCACTGTTTATAAATACTGCACTTTAATTACACAGAAGGCTGCACTAATTGCTACTCACACTGCACTATAGACACTGCACTTGAAGCTGGATTTGCAAAAGATATTAAGTAAGTCATGGGCCTTACCGATATATCAATATATATCAGATAGAACCATAATAACAACAAGGAACCCCCTATAGGGTAAAAAAGACAGTAACTTAACATGTAATAAAACATGTTTGTAATATTGTACACAACACACATACAAAACCAGAGAAAACCTGGATAAATTCATGATTATAGCATGGCTTCTTAAAATATACTTCAATGGTATCATTGGTTTATGTAAACATTTTACAAACATAAACTTTGAAAAGTTAATTTCCAGGAAGTTCAGTCTGTTACGGTGGTTTTACAATTGGTGGGGAAAAATGAATTAAATAACAATCAATAAACACTGTTCATGAAGTACCACATATACAAATAGAAAAAAAATAACAAAATTATCAATATAACAAAAAGGAGATTCATATCTTTGTAAAGGGAGATCATTCTTTTTTTGGAATTGTTAATGTCTGAATGTTCTTTGAAATGAGTTTACTCAGCAAAACATTTGGGAGACAGAAATAATGACTGAGACCTTGACTTTATAGAACCTGACAAATGAAGAATACTGTTTTCTGTAGCGTTTAGACAAAACTTTAATTTTTCAATTTAAATCCTCAGCAGTTGGGTCTTGGGTGTTACTTTCAATGACGTCTTGCAGCAGTTCGTCAATTGAGTCTCCCTCAGCACTTATTCCCTTCTCTTCAAAGTTAAGGTTGGGCACCAGTATACTCAGCATGCGGAGGACATTATGGCGGAGAGCTTTCAGTTTCCAAGCATGATTACAGTTGTTGTTGTTGTTACCATTCTGAAGGCACAAAGACACCTTTTTCTGTAACTCTTCCTCAAACTTGGAATTTTCTTTAGCAGCTTTCTTGGTCAGGTCCATCGCTTCAACACGATTCACTTTTGGCATCTCCTCCTTTATATTATTGCGGAAGACTTCACTCTGCCAGTCTTTAGTCACATTCTGACTGAGAGCTGGTTTCTCATTCACAGAAGGGTGTCGACTAACATGGCCATTACGTAGGTGTTCTGGAGTTAGAGGTTCCTGTTTCAGAAGCTGTTCCCTGGCCAGATGGTTCACTTCCTGGTTTCGCAAAGACAATTCTGGGCTTTGTTGAACATTCATTAAGGAGTTATTTGGCATGGGAAAGCGGATGTCTTGTGGTGATTGGGTGGTAAGATAGCCCAAACCCCGCGGGGACCGAGTCCTCTTCTCTTTGATATAATATGTCATCATTCCATCATGTTTGTTGATGATATGGCTCTTCAGACTGTGTGATTGACTGTACTGAACCCCACATGCTCCACAGATGTAAGGGCGCTCACCTGTGAACAGAGTTTCAGATAAAAACTTGATAAACTAATAGATAAAGAGGCAGGATAACAGTTTACAGCAATGGAAGAATCCAATAAACAATGCAGAAGTACAAGGTTCTTGAACTGATTTATGTTTTATGTTTGTTTAAGGATTGATATATATTTATATATTGAACTTGACAAAAGGTAATAGGAACAATAGTTAAAGGTGAATCAAGGAAGGTCCTATGTTAAGAATGAAAAACAAACTATCATTAGTTCCCCGAAAAAAACAGAAAAACAAAATGGTAAGGATACTCAGCGGAAAATAAATTTTAATATCAAACTGCAACAGTTAGCTGAAAGCAATCAATATATCAAGTAAGCACTGTACCTGTGTGGATTCGTAGGTGAACATACAAGTTGCTTTGGTGTTTGGTTGTGTAAGGGCAATGGGTACACTTGAAGTACATATCTCCCTGGGGCCCCTCGGATCTTCGCTTTGTCCTGGTCTTGCCTTGATGAGCGTTCTCAATATGGTTTTCTAAATTCTTCTGTCTACGGAATGTTCTTTCACAGTATTGGCACTTTAAGTAATCCTTTTCAGATTCTGTAGCTCCAAAAGAACTGCCGAGCATTGGGAAGATCTTGGCGAGGCTGTTCTGATCCATGTGACCAGGTAGAAAGTGTGATGTGAAGGGACCATTCATGTTATAAGGTAGGAAATTATAAGGGAGCACACTGGGAGGGATATATTGGGTTAAAGCAGAGTCTTCTTTCATAGATGAGGCCAGCATTTGGGCTGGGTGGGTAAGGCTTGGCAGCAGTAATCCACTTGACTGAAGTTTTTCAGCCATGTTAAATGGTATGGATTCTTTGGTAAGTGGTTCCCCAGACTGAGACATGCTACTGTCCAACTCCGAGGGCTCGTCAGTACCTGGAGACTTATCTAATCGGGACAACATATCCTCTTCATTGAATGTGTCATTGCTGTCCTCTCCATCTAGAGGAGATTCGGATTCCTTCATCTGACGTACAATGTCCTCTAATCTACGTTTCCGCTTGTTTTTTTGTGTGGGGCTTGTTTTGCCACTGTTTAATTCAGAATCTGGAAGCAGGTCTGGTATAGGTCCCATATCCTCCCCAGGGGCAATGGGTGTGATACCAGTTTCTGCCTCCTCCGCACATGGCTGTGGTCTTTCATCATGCGCCGTCACAGGTGCGGGTATCAACTCAGGGATAGATACAGACTGATCAGAAGGTTGGGAAGAAAGTTGTTTCTCAGAATCAGGCAGGCTTTCTGAGTCGACCTCTTCATGTGAGGAATCAGTCTCCATTCGGGACTCGTTCTCTTCAGTTTCTGTCATGGCCATTTCAGCATGGACACTTGATTGAGAACAGTCAGGAGGACTGGTAGGAAATAAAAAAGCAAAAGAAAATATTATGTACAAGCTGGTTATAAGCATTATACCAAGAGAATAGAACTTGTTTGTTTGGTGTTTAACATTGTACTCAAGGGTATTTCACTTATATGAGGACAGACACAAATACAGAACATCACGAACAAATCTGCTTTCCGTTACCCTTTAGCTCTGCGAACACCAGGGCAACAGAAAGCCACCTCTTTTCTTGCCTCTTACGATCAACCGAGAAGCCAAGGGAGTATTCTGCAGGGCCATGACCCACCCGCTCCCTCACAGGGCGAGAACAGAACTAAATATACTGGTTTCTTGTACTCTACCATGAAAATAGATGTATATGGAATGCAGTAAAAACTGTTTTTTTGCTATACTTTGCCATACTCAACATAAAATACATTGCTGGAATTTTGAAAACAAAAAAAAATTTCATTAGGTGTAAAATTCAAGGACAAATTGCTTTTATGGCATCATAATGAAACCAGTCCTAAAGTTTACTTAAATTAGGCCTTGGACCTTCTTATATAACCAATTTCACCAATTTAAGAAGAACTTGTTCTAGTTACTGATGTCAAAATGAAAGTTACCTGGAGAAATCTTGAATGTCAGGTAATCCAACAGGCTTATTGTGGCTCAAAGAATCACAGGGAAAAGAAAAGCGTGATGATGTGCTACAGTTTGTGGGAAGGCTTTGTACTTCCATGGTCATTTAGACAAAATAAAATAATGCTCTTCTACTTCTTTGGACGACTCTGTTTTATCCTTCATCAACAACGCATGTTTTCTGAAATGAAAAAAAAAAAAAAAATGATTTTATGAATTTTGCTATGATATTTAAGAAAATATCTAATTTTTCAAAATATTTGTTAACTTGAGTTCTATGATGGACAGAAGGTTACTTGGGAATGTATCTCCCAGATGGAATGATAAACCACATAAGTAGAGGAAACTTCACTAAATTCAGAATCCAAGGTATAACCAAAAATAGTGTGAATTTTGCCCCAAAGCTTAGGAGGCAGAAAATCAAGGTACTATTTAGCAAAAGATCAGCCATAACATAAATCTGTTTGAGTGGGGTTTTAAGCGCCATTTTGAGGTTGTTTCACACATGTTATCGTTTAGCTCATTCAGTAAAGGAAACCACTATTAACACTAAATGTTACTGGAAACAAACAGAATCACAAAAGTGCGAAGCAAATATAGTTTAACAGATCTGGTTCGTGTTGTTCCTAAGCTTTGAGAGCACCCGGGCAACAGGGGGATCTGTCCAACCCTCTGTCGTAGATTTTATAAATACCCAAAGAAACTTTGTGTTTCTTATAAAGCTAATTTTTAACTGATCTGGACAGACATTTACCTGTTGTACCTTATGTCTCAGATATTAAAAGGTCCTCAACCTATCACCCACTTAACAGTAATTAACATGTGTAAGCCTTATGTCTCTGAAGTACAAGGTGTTTAACTCTCGTTATGATTCCAAATCAAAGTAAATTAGACTCCAAACATCGGAATAATGCACATAGATGTACGTCTGCTATTGAAGTGCTTGGTTGGCTAATTTCATTAATGTTCTCTTGTCTAATTAGGTTTGCTGAGTGTGATAGTTTTGATGGGGTTTGTTTTTGGCTGATAGCAGGTAGTGATCAGTGCCAATCTATCATGACACAGGTAAGAAAAACATGACACCAGCCTCTCTCAATATTGAACCTGGCTTCTCAGGGAACAGTGTCTCTAACTTGTCCCGTGTGGTCGGAGACTGCCGGTAAAATAACTGTCTCCTACATCAGTTCTCTACATCCTTACAAACATCCAACGCACATGGAGATCACACATTTAATAAACAAAACACAATTAACGAGTGCTTTTCACTGCTAGCAGGTGAAATTGGAAATATGACATCATTATTTAAGTACACTAAGCTGTGTGACTTTTCTGGGAGTAAAGCCATGTCTGATAGAGCTGTGTTTTAGAAGGTTGTTAGCTGAACATGTTGTTCACTGTCCGTTAATGCAGTATCAGCAGACACAAACATTCATTACCACCCTGAGTTACATGAAGTAATACCAATACACTAGATCAACATTGTTAACATCAAACCTTAAATACCCTTTAATGAACTACTCTACTCACTTAATGTTAACTGTCTTATATTTCTCAAAATTAAGCTATTTATTATTTGAAATTATTTGGAAAGTGTTTAGGTTGACAAAATTAAAACTGCTTTATTTATTTACAAAAATCATAACAGTGAAATAATTGTGAAGTGGTATTGATACCATCTGATTCTACATTCATAATCAGCTACACACTCAATGCTAACAATGGTTTTAATATTTGCAAAAATTAACAATGCAATAATTAAAAAAAATGTGAAAGTGTATCGAATTTGTTCTATGCCAAATCCCCACGGTATGTTTCAATGAACTACACATAATGCTCAAAACAAGTTTATATCCTCAAAAATTAAGAATGTTTTTACTTTCACAAAAATTGGGAGAAGTGAAATTGTTCTAAAGCAATGTTGCTAGCATCAAGTTTGTACTCTTTTAACAACTGGACATGTGATGCCAAAAATGATAATATATTCATAGAAATTGTTACTGACGTCAATACAAATAACAAGGAAAATCTCACACAAAATTATGAAAAACTACGTCAGGTTATGTTTAATAAAGATAATATTGCAAAGAGGAGTTTCAATATCCTAAGTATTGTTTTTTTAATAAAAGATGGAAGAGATAACTAGACTCCTGGGTTATCATTTCTATTATTCTCTTTCCACATAATTTTCACTTTTTTTTTTGGTTGGGCTTTTACTTAAAGCTCTCAATGCTGTTATTTTATGCACTCATAAGAAAATGTGCCACTCAAAATGGGAAAACGAACCACCCTCATCCTACAATAACAAGACAAGCACAGGAGGCAAAACATTGTGCACAAAAGACAAGGCCTGGAGAAGTAACCGCTACAACCCAAACAATTCTCCATTTTAACATTTATCTATACATGTGCATATGGTATGCCAGAAACCACACATTCCAAAGTCAACCACACCCAAGTGGAATACAATGCAAATGAGAAGCCATTATGGGTAGGTACGTTTTGTAAACACCAATTTTAAGTGTTAAAGGAAACATGACAAGCTGGAAATCAATAACGTTATTGAGAGTGTACACTTAGTAGGCAGTGTTGGACGTTTATCATTTGAAAATGGCTAAAACTGATTAATCAATAGAGAGAGCTTGATAAAGTGAGACGAGGTTATGGGTGAGGTATCAGTAGATGTGAGCATTATTCTGCTTTAATACACCAGCAGATGTTTATCAAGAAAATAGCAGGAAGACCATGTGTTGTTTGATTCAATAATTATGTTTGGTTTTTGATAAAGCAGCCTATAAGTGTATATGTGTCGGTCATGTTAAAAGCCCTATATTCTGGCAAGTGTTCCAATACAATTTATAGGAATACAATCTAGACAGCACTTCGTCCATACACTCTGTATTAGTCTAATAGCTCCTCACAACACAAGTCAACAGAGAAAAATGCCAACTTTGAATGATCCTTTCTGACATTAGATAAAATCAATGCCACTTCTCTTTATAACACAGGTTGGTTTGTTTGTTTAAAACATGAGTAGGCAGTCTATATGTCCCCAATCTCCTGGCATCTATTCGAGACAAGAGTCATATAGGTAAGAGACAAGAGTTACATTTAGGCAAGAGACAAGCTAACTTAACATATAGGTAAGAGTCATGTATAGGCAAGAGACAAGATTCAGTTAATAGGCATGAGAAGAGTCATTTATAAGGAATGAGACAAGAGTCATTAAATAGGAACGAGACAAGAGTCATTTATGGGCAAGAGACACTGGTTGTATATAGACAAGACAATAGTTATATATAGGCAAGAGGAACAGTTACATGTATAGGCAAGATCAGAGCAATTTACCGACAAGAGTTTAATACATATAGGCAAGACAAAAGCAATTTATAGGCAAGAGACATTTACAGGTAAGAGACATTTAAAGGTAAGAGACAGTTATATGTAAGAGACATTTAGAGGTAAGGGACAGTTATACGTAAGAGACATTTAGAGGTAAGGGACAGTTATACGTAAGAGTAATTTAGAGATAAGGGACAGTTATACGTAAGAGAAATTTAGAGGTAAGGGACAACTCAGACAAGAAAGATTCAAAACACAGACAAATCTTCAACAGGTTACCAAACCATTTCCTCACAAAGTTTTAAATGACATGTTCGACTATTTTAGTAAGTCAAATTTGTTCCTTATTTAGATCGATCGATTGAATGATTTGTGTTTAACATTGAACTCAAGCAAGGTTATTTCAGGAGGGTAGTGTACTCTGGGTTAAATCACTTTTGTTAATTTAGGACGGTGGGATACTCTAGGTTAAACCACTTTTGTTAATTCAGGAGGGTGGGATACTCTAGGTTAAACCACTTTTGTTAATTCAAGAGGGTGGGATACTCTAGGTTTAATCGCTTTTGTTAATTCAGGAGGGTGGGATACTCTAGGTTAAACCACTTTTGTTAATTCAGGAGGGTGGTGTAAGGAATTAAGGTTCCTTGAATGTTTAGTAAAGACATTTCAAATGTGCTTATAACATACTGCCAAAAGCCAGATGGTAAGAGATTTAGAGAACTTATTATTCCCCAACATGACATACTGAAGTTGTACAAACATTGGTTCCATTAGATGTTAAATGATTTTTTTTATGATTTCTATTATTCTCATGAGTAAATGTCCATTGTTAACACTTTCACCTTTGTTCTTCTTAAAATAAATATTACAATAAGTCTCTATAACTCGCAGAATGACTGATATGTAATGATTTTTTTAAATGTTAAACTAGTCTGCAATATATAAAATATATGGCACACGAGTTGCTTATCTTGGTTACTGAGAATGAGGAACAGGGCTTATCAGCCAATCTACTGGGTAACTGGATTTCAACAACATATGAAAGCGAGATGAGACTAAAGAACATGCACAATACCATCCAGAGAGCTGCTTTAACACAGAGTCTGTTTCTGTGCATAAATACATCAAATCAGAGGCTTCAATCAATAAACAGCTATGTCAGCTTCTTATTTACCAACTGGGGAGATATTGGAATAGTGAGAAGCCCAGCCATGCTCAGTGGACAACGGTCACCAGAATGACCCTTTGGCCTCACAGAGCATTACCTATACCATTTATACAGCTAACACCAGTGTGGCACCTCCACAGTGTATAGCAAACTACCAGCTAACCAAGACTGCCTCTGATACAGCCCAAAAGGTCACCAGCACCATGCATAAAACATCAATAGCATTGATTTTGATTTAATAAAATACATGGGCTATAGATAAAAATAGAGCTTGCTAGACTATATGTAGAGCCAGTGTCTTAAGCTCACATGAGCACTGGTAACATGTAGCTATATATGAAGTCTTATATTGCATACCCTTCTCTTCTAAATAAATAACCCTTCTTTAAAATGCGAAACTAACAATTCTTTTGGAAATAAACACAATCTCAAAATCTAAACCCCCGAATCTTAAGAAATATATACCTCTTCTTTAGAATCTGAACTCATAAAGTTATAAAGTTTTTTTAAAAATAAACACGACTTCTTTGTAGAATACAATCCCTAATTTTGACTATAACTGCCACTTTTATTCGGAATTCGAAAGTCTTTTGGAAATAAACACCACTTCTGTTCTGAATCAGAACCCTTCTATTGGAAATAAATATTAACTCTGTTCAGAATACGTACCATTCTTCGGGAATTAAATACCAAATCTCTTTAAAATCAGACACATGATGACTTTTGGAAATAAATTCCACTTTTCTTCAAAAGCTGTATACATGTAGATAGAGAATATATATTTTACATTCTGGAATATTTCATGTCAATGTGAATTTAAATACACGATCTTAATGTACTTATCTAATTTAACTGATATCTCAGTATTAATTCTGTTCAAGTACAGGAGTACTATAATAATGTCCTTCTTGTAAATACTATAGTGGTTTCTCTATAATGTAAAGCACAGAGGATTATTGGCCTTAGGTTCATCTCTCTGTGGGCTACATTACTGAGTGCAACGAGACATCAATAACAACAGTTATTTTAAACTTATTACTTAATAACCCAAAATTCATAGAATATTACAAATAATAACATTTAAGACTCGAAAAACATGTATGTATTATATTGAATGACATTGACCACACTTTGACATTTAACTAACTGTTTCTGAATTCATTCATTTAACCATATTCTACTCACTCTATAGTGGACTTCCAACTGGTCTCAAACTGTGGAATGCCATGTTCCCTGCTCAACCTACGTCATATAAAACAAGACAACTCTTTCCTGTCCAACTCCCATATCTCTATTAATGTGCATGGCTTCTAACCAGCATCTTTAACTGGCAGTAAGCACTTCAAGGCTCAAGCGTTTATTTAAGAATTGATTTTTTAAAAAATCACACATAAATGATATGGCAGCAGCATGCCATAAAGCTCCACTGCAGCCTGCCCAAACCAGCTCAGCATAGGTTTTATTAACTGCAATGGATTTTTCACTATCAATATTTGATGGTCACCGATTCCTTTCATATTGGCATTTCCAATCTTTGACAATACATTAGCATTATTAATGGAATTCACACGAACAAATATCTAATGAACTTTTAATTTCATCCTCAATTTCTTTAAATGGTAGTTATCGTATAAAAAGAGCGAGTGAAATTAGGTGGATTAGAAGGAGCTGTTAAGAGCTAGAAGGAAAAGCTGTCCACTTACTTGTGCAGCTTCTCATTCTATCCATTCATACACATACACGGCTGCCTTTGTCCTAGTGCTGTTTGCTCACAGCTTTAAGTAAAGACATGGGACTAGAATGGAATGCCTTCCCCTTGGAAACCAGTCACATCAAGCAATATATGTTCTAATCACTTTTATTTACTGCATCAACATTCAGTAGACTTTGAAAAGCTGTTGAGGCAGAGAGCCGGATATAAAGTTGACATTGGTCAACAAGTCTATGTGCTAGTAAGCAACGTAAGAAAGAAGTTTGCACAATAAGAGGTTGACAAACTGCTTTAGCCATTGTTATAGCAGTGACGTTGCCATCCTCAAAGACAATCAAAGCTGAGCACTATTTAACAAAAAAAGCTACAACTAGCTGATGTTATCTTAAAAGCCTGATTATAAGTCTTCCCCATGGACAATCAAATTCAGATGATTGATTGATTGATGTTTATCAGTGTACACAAGGGTATTTCAACCACATCACAGCAATATACTATAGAAGTAATAAAACAGCCCAAACATAAATTGTGAAACAAAGATTGTTGGACTTCCCTTGAAACATACTGCTCTTACCCAAGGACTTAAATTCGAGCAATATAGATATTACCACAAAATAAATAAATACTGAAACATTGGTAAAAATTTTGATTGCAAAAAAGGCTTTTCAATAGGTAAAATTTAACAAACACAATGTTCTCCACTACTTTGAGTGTACTTGATAATTACTACACTGAGCCAATACCTACAGATAATTCCCCCGGACAATCTACCAGCATTACATGCTTGAGGTGACACAATAGTTAGCTCTTGGTTGACATTACCTTGTATCTCCGCAGACAGAGTCATTACATCCTGACCACAACAATCAAAGCAGGAATTTAAAGTTCACATAATATTTTGGCCGTTGAATAGAGAGAGCAGTTGGGACCTGGGGCTATTGTACTACACATACAATCACTTACAGCTGCCATAATGCTCTATGTAATTGGTGCCCAGGTGAAGCTGCTTGTTCTTTAGCCTTACAACCACTTTAATAGATTATGCCAAATCTAGCAAGCCCTGAAATCTGGTTCCTAGCTTTCCCTATCTACATATACATGCACCCAGTCTAGCTGGCCTGCTTATCAATTATGTTTGCATAATTGAAAAGCTCGAGTGGCTGTAAGGGGCCAGAAATATAAAGCATAGAGGGCACCTGGAGTCTAAGACTATTTGAGGGGTGGGGTTACCCCCCTATTTCTCCGTTCCCTCATCCCCCAAATGACTCATACTCATCAATAGGCTGCCCAAACTACCCCTCAATGAATGAAGCATACATGTAGGAGGGATGTGCAGGGGATTTCTGCTCCAATCATTACTAACTGTGCAGTTTGAAAATGGTTGCTTCTCCTTGTCGCCAGGTCTTTGTTCTGCCTATCTGTCTCCCTTACATTGTTCCCCACCCTTATCTATCTTCAAATATGCTAACAAGCCCTGGTCCTGCACACCATGGACAAAGACTGGCCAAGCCAAGCCAAGCCTGGCAGATAATCTGCAGCATCTTGATCACCAGCGGTCAATCTCATATATCATTTTAAATAAACTCTAACAAATAAGGGAAATTCCAGAGATTGCCAGTTTTAATTTAGAAATGACGTTTAGGCCGGGAGACCAACAAACCAGAAATCTGGTATGTAAGCATGTGCCAGTTTTCAGTTGAAATTGAGATCCTGCCAGCCTGATTTAAAGCCAAATCAAACAAACCTTCCAGAAAATACACATTTATCTAATTTAAACTTGTTTACAAAAACTATCGATGGGAGGCTATGATCATGTATTCTATGCAAAAAAAATGTCCGGTACACTTGTCCATGTATACTGAACCAAGGGGTATACATATACACACGATCTTTACATAGTCTGCTAAAAAAAAGGTTTGCTTAGAGCTTTTTCATCTCTTTTCTTTCCATCATCATTTGGAGAAAGCACATTTCACACCACCCCCCAAAATCTCAGAGAGGCAGAACAAAACCCTTTTAAAAACAAAGCCCACATCTACAGACACATACAACACGTCACTTTTTCTCAAAGAATTTTTTCTAGTTAAGAACACTGGCACAAAACTAAGTTTACCTCCAAATTAAGTTTTTATTAAATTTTAAGAATGTAAATAAACAGGATTAAGACAACACAAAAGATAGCTCATGCTGTATTCTGTTCATCAAATATCTTGCCCAACAAAACTTCAAATATTTATGTCCAAGGCATGAGAAAAATCCAGAGTCAACATTTTACATATCCTGCATACATCCGTGGAGAGGCCATAGATCAAAATTTATATCACTCAAATAAATGTATTGCTTTTCTCAATGAGCATATAGACTCCTAGTTATCACTATTTATAAACTTCTCAAAGTTGAATGATTTCCTCATAGGTAACTATTAACAAACCAATGCACATTAAAAAAAAAAAAAAATTTGAATGGATTATATAAGGAGATACCTTGGTTCAGGCACATACTTATCTCAGAGCTTTGATGGCAAATACTGTTGTAACATAAAATTATTTTATGAATTGGACTCAAAATAAAAAGGATATAAAAAATGTGATGTCATCTTTTACCAATGACATCAGAAGTTGGAAATCCTTTCAATGGGGCAACTAAGAGGATACAATAATCAATGGGTGTCAAAAACATGCTTAATATAAGGAATAAAAAGTGTAATGAAATTTTAGATATTTTTAGTAAATGTTATTTTAATTAAATAATGTAATGTAACTAGTCTTCTGTAAGCACTTTATTAATATATTATTTACCTTACAAACGACAGTTAGTCACGTGAACCTAATAATACTGCATTAACAATTACAAGCAAAATTAGTTTTTTTTTCTGTGAAGGAACATTGAATGGAATATTGGACTAATGGGCCTCACTAAGTGCTGTATCATGTAACACAGTATATGGTTGGATAAGCAGCAGGACAAAACCAGATCTACATGTATATGGTAACAAGGGAGGGGATATTGGGCTATTGTCCCATAAACTCTACTTTACTTTAAATTTGATAGCGAATATATATTTCCAGTTCAATTGAAGCGCATGAGTGAATACATATGTGGCTTTTTATCATTCTATATGATTCTATGGATGCCTGGGATGAATTTAATTATCTACAGGCCTATTGAAGCCATTGTTCTGGGCAATGTGTCAGTGACAGGCAAACAAAGACATGGGCCCACCATATATTAGGCAGTGTAGACAATAGGCAAGGCTGGAGAGAGGCGGGCTCTCAGGGAGGTAGTAAAATCCACCGAGGCAGCTGACTGGTCCTGTGATTTACCCCATCTATGCCAGGAGCTGGGTCATTAATAAAATGTGGATTAGCTTTGGACCCAATCACCACCAAGAAGTTGTGCCTTCTCCATACTATATCTTCACAGGATCAATTATTCAAGTAGCACCTTGTTAAGCCAGCTGAAATGTTAGAAGTACAGTTAAAACTGGCCAGTGGTAATTTAAACACAGCCTGTCTTGATTGATGTTATACCCTTACCATTCTGTCCAAAGTTATAGTGATGGGACAGTTCTGCTGATCACACGTCCTTTGATATAACTACATAGCGTAAATTAACATAGTACCAGATTCTAAATATTTTTAATTCCATTATTTAATATCTACTCACTTTCCACAAAGTATAATAGTCACCAACAAAAGATTTTTTGAAAGTAAATTATTAATTTATTTCCCATTCAATGGAAAAATAAAAGAATATTTTAAATCAGTAATATGATCTAAAATAACAAAAAATGTTAAACCTTCCTTTATGACAATTTTCTAAAAATCTTAGTATAAAAATATAATAAGCACTTGTACAGTTTGGATAATACAAAATTTGGGGATATTGAACAATAAATCGGTTTTGATGGAGTTTTGCCACTAATACATAGAAATTGCAAGAAATGTTGAATTTCCACAGAATCCCTCTATCATTTATTCATCTGGTATGATTTTTAAAAATTCAATGTGTTTTAAAAACACATTTAGATATTGAATTATTTATCCTTATATCAATCTCTGCCAAAAATCATAAAGCTTTTCTGAGAGAGGATGAGTGAGGATGGAATCTGTGAGCCAAAATTAAGATCACTATTACAGGAGATAAGACCTGCTTGCACACCCTTTTGGGGCGGGCAGTATTCCTATAGCAACCTTATATGGGCCACAACACCACTGGATAAATCAATCATTTGTATATGTTGATAAAGTGAAACTAAATGTGATTTCTATAATGGATTAGAGGCAGCAGAGAAAGCTCAGGTGTTGTTAGCAACCAACTCTTATTTCCTTATTTAAAAAGGAACAGTAAATCTTGCATTTGCGGCTGAGTAAATCTGGTACGTGTAACAGTGTGTGAGAAAAACAGTGGAGGCTTACCCGATTAGACGCAGCAGTGCTTGTCAGAGCAGAGTGATCCATTACTGTGACAACAATCAGCCAGGCGCAATGAATGTCAACGTACAAGATCACTATAAATATGATATATTCTGAATATTCATCAAAACCAGGCACCAATGTATATCAAATAGCAGAGAAAAAGCTTCCCCAAACATCTATAGATGAAACAGTTGAGAGATATTGATTCGTGCCAATTTATTCTTTTTCCACAGCCAGTAACTCCATATACATGTATTAGCCATTCTTACACTCTTCTTTATTGGTCGTCCTAAAGTTCAATTAAATAGCCTTGTTTATACACACGCCTTTCTAACCGTTTCATGTACTTGCTCCGATCGTAAGGAATTAAAGACACGATTGTAACACCACCCAATATTCTGTGGGCTTTGTACTATACAATCATAGGTAGTAGTTCAAGCCGATTTTAATGGGGTAGCGCTGAATAGTGGCAACGTAGGTTTTAAGACCAACAGCAACATTGTAACGTAGAACTGGATAAAAAGCTTTTAACAACGCGTCTCAGGCCATCCGATTCGATAAAACACACCAGTCATGTTCCTTAAACACACACGCTAGCTAACAACCTAACAGCCACGAAAAGTAGAATTGATTTTTGCTTATCTCAAAGAAAAATGATTGGTGATAATATTCGGCTAGTTCTCCAATTAAAAGTAAACAATGTGTTTGGATGTGTGACAATCACAAAAGCTAACATCATGTACAATCTTTAAGAAGCTCCTGATAGTTTGATGGAGTGTGAATCAACAAAAGAAAGATGTGTGGAAATGCCGAAACATTTCTCTGATTAAATTTTATTATTAATAGTCTCCGCTACTCCGGAATGATCACACATCTTTATTATCTTTATTAAAAACCAAACACAGAATCATTAATGTTTCCTTCAATCTGTTCACAAAATCTAATCCAGGGTTTTTTTTCCTTTTTTTTTTTTGCAAGCGTTTGATTCACACGAGGAGTATTTCACAAACTATCAGTTGTAGGGCTAACTACTGTAGTGTATGTTTATAAGGAAGTGGGACATATACTTGTAACTCCTTGACATCGTGATGCAATGCCAAGTCACTGTGTTTGTGGCTCTTAAACCATACTATCATTTATCATTATTTGATAAGTTTTTTAGAAGGCCAGGTGGCTGAGAGGTCTAGGTGGCCTGCATTTACTGCTGGTGATTCAGTGTGTAACTCTGAGGGGCGTAGGTTCCATTCCCGGATGGGTTTCAACCTGCAAAATTTCCTGAACTAGAATCTGTTCAAATTAAGAAAGTGTTATCCCAAAATAACGAAAATACTGATAACATTATTGAACTAAAATTTGGGCTGAAGGGCCCAATGGAAGAAGGAAACCATCATCGATACCACTGCAGTTAACAATGTCAGGATGCAATCATATATATAATCAACATACAGAATCGATTAATTAAGTTTTCAAGTCGACTCAAGGATACATTGTATTTTATCTATATGACAAGGGAATATTACTCTTATTTTGTCCTAATCAAATAAGCTTATGGAGGGAAAACGTGAGGAAACCTCATAAAAGCCACCCTGCTATTATCAGTGTTACCTGGCGTGATTCCTTCAGTCCTTCATACCTGAGGTCAACCAGAAAATTCCCACCAAGTGACCCTGATCCATTAACTTTACTTATAAGTCTTATAATCGCAAATGTTTGGTGCGCATTTTAAAAAATTTAATTTGGTGTATAAACTCTTTAAATAATATATCAATAATTAAATAATTTATTATAAATAATTACCCTATAAATTAAAGTAATGTTTTCAGAGTTTGCAGTGCCTTAGATTTTCATTTTTATTAGGATAGACTTTCCACCCCAATAAAGGGTTGCTTCAATGCGATAATTGTTTTCATAAAGTATTTTGGTTTTAATTAAAATGAATGAAAGAAAAATAGAAGTATCAATAAGCCAGTGGGTAAAAGATAATCACATAAATTCATATTACATAACCACTTAGAATAACATAGGTGTGACATTGTTTATGTGGCACCCCATGGGGAGGGTCAATAGTGTGCACTGATCAGTAACAGAGCTAGGTGTTCATTATCAGATTACAGTAGCTGCCCCTGGGGTGACCCTCAAGGCTATCACTTCTAACCCACCCCTGGGAGCTGAGGCTTATGTGTTGACCATTACTATAGGTAACACTAGCCAGGGGTAGGGGTATTTGTATAAGAGAATAGGTAACTGATGGTCACATGTGTTTATAGGGCTTGGGATAACAAACCACCAAACTGGTTAAATTCCTGAATCTCTCTCTGACCCCTTCAAAGTGACCAGCCATTCTAACCTTTAGGCTCAGTACATAATTATGTTATGAACCAAACCTGCTAATTTTATCATTCTTAAAAATAATTATAAAATTTAATAAATCAATTCCGTATGTGGCTTGACTTTTTTTTTCTTTCGTTTATCTACCTACTCTACCTTATAATCAAATAGCCTTCTTTAAAAAAAACATTAAAAGGTACGCAAGGACATTTCACTTCTAGGATGATAGACTGTCCATTTCACACTGTTCCTTGCTTTAATATGGCGATAAACCAGGAGGAAACCTTTCTAGCGAGTGTCCTGGCTTTATCCTATGACTCTAATATGCCATATAACTTACAGATGGACTCGAACCCTCGAACCGATACCCCAACCTGGCAATAAAATTTAGGAGGATAATATAAATGCTTTATAAATTGGTATGCCAATTAGCTTGATGCTGCTCTTAAATATTCTCCCTACCCATCAGAAATATATTTTTAATTTAAATTGGACCAATCATTTAAAATAACAATATGGTAGTTAAAGGTAAAATTAATTTAAAATCATATTTTTTCCATTCATATTTATTTAGCATGAACTGGATTGATTGGTGTTTAACATCATACTCAAGGGTATTTCACTTATATGACATACATGAAGTGGAAGGCAGATCATCAAACAACAGTTTGTTTGTTTGATTGGGGTTTAACATCGTACTTGAGGTTATTTAACTCAAATGACGGCATGCCTATCCAATGGATGAAGGAAACCACCCCTCACAACAAACAAAAACAAATACAGGACAATATAATGATTTCGCAAGCATATCAGCTTTCTGTTCCTCTTTAGCCCTGAAAGAACCAGGGCAACAGGAAGCTCTCTCCAACCTCCCACTCAAACATACCAGAGCCATGAGAGCGTTAAGATAAAATTGACAGCTCTGATCTGTAATTGGTATACTAAAGAATATTTTATTCTGTTAAAATCTTATGGTTTATACATCCCTAAAACTTAACAATACAGGCTGCTCTATTAAAGCATTGTAATAAAGCAGTTTTGTCACTAAACAATTAAATTTGTTGTCAAATTACAAATATGATGGTTTTTACAAGTATAAAATAATCAAATCCTCTTTGGATCAAAACCTTAACACTGAGGGAAGATTAGTTTCCTACCCAACAACAAAACACTTCACAAAAGCTTCCCACTGCCATCATATAAGCGATTTTCCCTTGAGCACGACATTAAACACCAATCAATCAATCCGAAATTCTATTTAATTCACACAAAGATATCTGTAACACTTTATGATGAACAATGTCCATCTCTGTGTGAAATATGTAACTTTATAAATGTATCCTATACAAGGCCAGTCTTCTCTTGACGTGGTCCTGTTAGGGTCAACAAAGCAGTGACCAGGGGCCGAGTGGGCAAGGGTGTCAAATAGCCTATCACCCTCTGACCCCGATTCTATTATAACCACGAGAAAACTTTCAATAATCTGTCTTTTAATATGAGAGCCTTTCAAGAACAAGTTTGCATACCAATCTAGGAAAATAGGCTCCTTTTCTTTTTGTGTGTTTTCTCACTTTCTAGGGTTTTCGTAGCAAACAATTTTTTGTGACTACATCTCTACATATTTCTGTGTGTGTTGTTTAGCAAGGGATTAAGCTTGCTCATAGGTGTGAATGTAGACCATGCTAACATCTCTAAACACTTGGGATATGTCTTTGGGGCCATGAGAAACTAGACTGGAACACATACCTGGGAGCAAAGTAATAGTCTATGTATGAGATAGAATGTCGCAACTCCCTTCCTCACTTACACAACTGATGATAAAAAAACAGAGAAATAACTGCAGCCTCAGGTGTCTTTACATAAAACAATCTCAGATCTATGTTTGTTTTTCAGTTTTTTAACTAGGATATTTACATAGTATACTTAGAGGATGCTTGTCTATTTAAGCCGGAACTGGCAGAAGTGACATAATTCCAATATAGATATGGCGAGAAATACCTGGCACCAGGCTGTGAAAATCACCTGTGTCAGGGAGAACCTAATAAGCAAGGTGACATCAAAATTAAACGAAGACCACATCCATTTCTATCTTCCTTACAACGAATATGTTCAGTGAAATAGCATATTTGATCTTTTCAGAACAGAAAGTGTAATTAGCAATACTCATTTTTCCTATTCAATTAATTTCTAATACCATAGGAACCGATTTCAGTAACTGTCACATCAAGAGTATAGTTTTACTTCATTAGGGTGTTAACCATTTAGGGTTGTTTCTGAAGATACTTCTGTCTCAAGGTGGTGATAAAATGACACAATATACTGTTTCTAGGGGATAGTCTAAATTGCTCAATCCCATCTATTCCTGACAGATGAAAATTTACAGGTTTTAAAGAACTGTGATGTGTGTTTTAATGGTTATTGAGATTTTTTAGTCTCTTTCCTTTTTTAGGGTTTATACCCGTGTTTCAATAAATTAGAAAATAAATTGGTATAAAACAAAACAAATGCTGTACACTTTCATTAGAAGCAAAGAAACTCAAGTACAGCTTTGTCCTTTCATAAGGGTAGAAAATATTTGACAGAAAATAACAAAAACAAGAATAATTTAATAATAAAAATAAGAGCGAAAATTGAAATTGCAGATATTGCACTTGTGTAATCCCAAGAGAGAAATCTACTATTATTCACTAGGGCATCATGTGAACAATATGAGGTTTGTAGGATTACAATGAGGTCTCAACAACCACACCGAATTCATGGAGATCGGACAAGCTAGAGTAAAAAGCCGGTGGTTTACTGGCGATCTACATGTCTCATTAAAGACTGATGTAAGAGAGAGTATAGCTATTTGTTAGTGATGTCGTTAACCCTGGAGTGCTAGGCATCCATTAGGGAAACCGGCTGTTGATACAATTACAAGACAGCACCCAATCCAACAGAGATCTCCATCACCTTCAGAACCTGGTAAAAACTGAACGTCAGAAAGCTAGAACGGTTCTTCTACCTGTGATTAATCTCTGGAGACCATTCAATCTAAAAGAGTCCCAACAAAAAAAAGATTTAATCGAAATCACTGATAAGACAGCCACAAGTGATCCCTGTAGATTCACACAATCTACGTGCCATGTACATGTATATTATGAGGACATCCATTATAACCAGGCGAAAATCTACCTGAATTACGAGATAGGTTTGCTATCCAGGTGTAGTTAGAAGCGTTGCTACAAGCAAGGCACTGTCAACTTAGATCATCCCATAAATGAAAAGCCCTCTTTCCACTAAAACGCCAACCCTATTTACAGCCAATGTGCTAAGACAACAGGACAACAATTAAAAAAAGAAGTGGCTCTTTCAACAATAGCCAATATTGTAAAAACTCTGTTGCCTTAATAAATGATAACTTTGGCGAAGAATGCTTAAATGCTTGAGTAAATAAGCACTTCCCTGAGCGTAGATATCAAACTGAAAGGAGTGCTTCTTGACAGAACGTCTCCTGGATAACTGATGCAGATCATTTCTCTCAGCACCTCTATCTCACTGATATGTGCTAACACTTTCACATTCCTATGAATTAAAACTTACAACAATTGACTCCTACTCCTGTCCTTACAGTTAAATTCAATCATAATGTTTGTCAAAGGACAAGGAAGTCATGTTATACAGGAAAGATAGGGAAATTGTTTAGGGAGACACCCCATTTCTGTAAAATAGTTTATTGGATGGAGACAATCTATTCTTAATTTCCTAATATACAATGTTCCTAGAGTGCAAACTCATAAGTTTGTTACCTTCAGGCTGTGGCGTTCCAGGAAAAGCTAAACATTTTACTTCAAAGTTCTTTAACAATTTTCTGACATAAATGTCAAGAATATGTTGTTAAAACCCCATGATATTGCACAATATAATACCTATTATGGTATAAAAATGTATTGTAAACTATTTCTAGACTTCCTGGCAGCAGTGCACAATATAGAGAACTATACTAGTCTATTTATATCTGCTTTACATTGATTGCAGGGCATGCCAATGTAATTCAGCTAAGAATTAGTAAGGATATTGGTAGGGATACAATAAATAGGCAATTTTTTCTCTCTTCATTTATTAAAAAAAGATAAGGATACAAATTTGTACCATACCACTTATTTGTCAAACTAATAACATAATCCACTATAATGAATTTAGCACTGTGGAATAGTCAAATTATGCATTTAGTGCAAGTGTCAAGAGCACTAGTTTAGAGGACCACCTATAGGTGATGAAGTGAAATCCATCCCTTCATAGCCAGTAAGGATTGCAAAGAAGCTGCAACACTAAAGACTTCAATATTTAAGAGAATTTAATTTAGAAATAATCATTACACTCGAGCTCCGTTCTTATTATTATAAATTTATGTATAAATGCAAAACTTAATTTATAAAATATTAAAATTTGAAACTTTTTACTTTCAACAAAATATAATTGATATTTATATCTTCCTTATATCCTAAGTGACAAGCGATGTTGACCAGTAAGACACAAAGAAGTTTGAATGTTTTCAATTTAGCTTGGAATACTATCTAGTCTCCATACAATTACACAACAAAGGGCTTTCAATGCTGGGGCCTCTTCATTCTTTACACAGCTTTACACCACTATACATATGTAAATCAGGTTTCTTAAACTTAGCAAACATAATGCCCTGTCTCTATTTTGACACTTCCTAGATATCAAATAGGTTTTTACTGGAGTACACTGGGCTTCTGTCCAGTCAGTGTCCAGTACCCTTTATCTATGGGACAAAGAGAGTGTGCAAGACTGACCACTGTCAATTCACCAGGCTGAACATCCTTACAAGACATGGGTTATAAATAGGGTATGTTAGTAAGAGATGGTCAGTGTTCTATTGTTGTAAGGAAGGAGTACAATACCTCAGTACATCTGTCCACTAACTACCTCCTGCCAAACTATTACCATAGCTATTAAAACTTACTTTCTTACAGCACAAAGAAAAATCTACCCTTTCTTAAGAACTGTAAATTGCTGCCAGAGCTAGTGTCTACTGTAACATGTACATTTCAAACAAAGGCTATCAAATACTGCTAAAATCAGGGCCATCTGCCCCACAAACTATATCACCAGATAACACTTTTGTGATAAAATACAGATTTTAAATCCAGGGGAGAAATCCAAAAAGGCTATTCTCAACTCGAAAGTTATAAATTAAATCCCCCAGAACATAAATCATTTTAAGTAAATTAATTAATCAATTAGTTATCTCTCATCATTTTTAAAGCTAAATGTCAATGATAGACATCCATGAAATATTACAATGAGCAAACATCTGTACATTTTTGGTAGTTTTTTCTGGCATAAGCTTGAGCCATGTGCAGAATTCATTAAAATGGCATGTTATAACTGGCATAGTATTAGCTAGAAATCAAGAAGAGGGTGTCTCAAATCACCATTTTTACAGAAACATGGTGTCCAAGTTGACTGTTCCCCTATCTTTCCCATGTTAAATTTGACTGAAACAGGGCGTCTCTTGGGTGTCTCAAAGGCACCGAGACACCCCTCTGATTAAATCTATGATAACTGGACATCTAAAATAGGTGTCAATGAAAGCCAACACTGATTTTCTGTTTATAACCATTTTATAATCACTTATAAAAAGGTATGACACAATTGCATTAGATGGATCATAATGAAAATACTATCTTCATCCTGAACACAAATTACCTAGTGCTAAAATGCACAATAAAAATTGAGTGGTGTTTAATGCCTTGCCCTAGGGTATTTCACTTATATAATGGTGGTGCATCCAATAGTTTTTGCCACACTAACACAACCATATAATGTTAAGTGTGTTGCTCTACTCTAAAATTAATGTTCCTCCAGTGCATGGTAAAGAAACATACTACCTTTGGCCTGAGGATAATATTGATAGGTTAATTTGGTAAGCTTACAGTTTAAAAGTTAAAAAATAAAACAAAAATGTTGACAATAATATTTAGAGGATACTTAAACATTAAAAATTAGAATTACTAAAAAAAAGCTTTGTTTGAAATCTTAATACTAAAAAAAATATATTTACAAATACAGTTAAAAGAGCTGGACATGCTAGCCAGACATAAGTTTGAATCCCTGTGGAGCCAAGGTAAGTAAAATTTCTTTTTTTATGAAGCTTACATTACAGATCAAAAGTATAAATATTGTTAAACCTCAAATTGTTTTTTAAATAAAAATGCCTACTTGTCTTGTGGGTCTGCAACCATGAGTAAAATCCAAAGTCCCCAATGTCTTGTCACAAGGATACTATTATGATGAGACTGTAGGACACTGTGGTGTGTATGGAATAGTAGTGTCTCTACACAGGAAAGCTTCAAGTATGAATGAAGTCCAGCTGACTTAGGGACACCAGAGAAAGCCCAGGCCCAGGACACAGATACAACAGTCCACTCCCCCTAAATTACCCTCCAACCAATACCAGTGATAGGGACACAAACAAACAACTCACACCCAATCACTGCACCCTACACACTAATGCTGTCAAATTATTTACACTCAACTGATCACACACAATTGCTACTATACCCTAATACAGGTAAATTGATAATCAGTGATCTAACACAAACCTGTCAGAAAAGCTGGACAAATAAATACAGATAAAACGTTTTCACAATTTTAAATCTGACAGTTTAATTGTGTTCTTCATGCAATACATATTCTTTTATATCCCGAAATTGCATACAACTATTTGTCATAAAATTTGACAGTCATTGTCTCTACTGAAAAATAAACATTTTTATTTTTGTACTTTTGCTTTTTTGCAACAGTGCTTACTCCCGATTCCCAAAAGCAAGTATTTTATGTGTTATATAGAAACAAGTATCAGTTTTAATTATTTTTTGCTATTTTTTTTTGTTACAATTTTGCGGTTTAATATGACAAGGTATTTTAGATATTTTACAGCCTACACGAATAATGTTGAAGAATGGTCAAGTTCAAAACAAAGTGTTTACAATGATTATTGACATTCATTACAATTTCAGTCTTTGGTGCTTTTTTCTCTTATACCCCCAGCAATTTTTCTTTTTCCAAACAGTTTGATTTCAACCAAAGCCAAGATTTCTTTAGATCAAATCCTGCTGGTTTGGTATTTGCTTGACAGGTACTTGTACTGCATGGTGTCACCTGTAGGACCCCTAAGCTTATATAAGTACCTGCCTGTCCCTTAGTCTAGGGTTTCTCACCAGGTAGTTTTCATGGGTGTTGATAATCTTGTTGACAATTTCACACCTATCATAACTACATGTATCTCCTTATCTCTAATTCTATTGAGTTTTGATAGTTGCCACACTTACCTAATGGTTTACAGGTATTAGCTAACAGTAACACAGACCATTTGCCACCTCTGATAATCATAACCATAAAAGGCAGTAGTAGCAAGCACCTTGTCAGTTTTACTCATTGTAAATAACAAATCTTTTATAGAAGTTGTAACTTTATAGTCATAAAATGTCAATACATCACTATATCTGTAATGGTTTCTAGATGTATAACTTACAGTAAGATCATAGGTAAAAAAAAACACCTCTTTTTTTATACAAAAATGTTTTCGCCTTTTACCTAATTTTTCGCTATTTAAATATTTATAATATAGGGAAATGTTTTTAATATGGTAAGAAAAATCTTTGAATTGTAATTAATAAAATAATCTTTTTTAATTCAATCAAGATCTGGATTATTGAATCTAGAATCACATATGAACATACACATTTCCATTTAAAAAAATATTTGAATAACAAAAACAAAATATAGAGAAAACCGAAAATTTTTTAATTCAAATTTACATGTATTTCAACCTTTTGCAAACACATTTGCAAAGAACAATAACATGTATTACAGCCTTAGTCCTAAAAGTTGTTTGTCAGATCAACAATTTCCAGTCTTTACTAACAACATCGCTTTGATTTATTGAATTATTGTCCAGAATGTAAGACTATTATATATGCTCCTATAGTGTATGTTGTAACATAGGGCTGCCTAACATAAAGATCTGATATATTTGACTCGTTCATTAGTCCAACACAAATAACCAGCAAACTGCAGCATTCAATATGTTCTAAGAAAACATCCAAGACAAGAGAAAACAAGGTAAAAAAAGCTGCCAACCAAACAAATTGAGTCCGTGTCAAAACGAGTAGGAATGGAAAGGATAAACAGTGTTTGCTTACAGAAGGGGACTTCTGATTGATTAAATGAAGAGTAATTAAACTATGTGATCTAAAATATTGATGCCAGGTCCACGCTAACTGTATACTTGTTATCGGCGGAGATGGGAATTGAGGAAAACAAAACTCAAACAGCCCAGTGACTCACAGGGTTGTTCAGAATATGGCAGGCTTCACTAGATAATCAATACAAAATATCAACGATAAATAAACCCCCTTTGGTCTTAGTCATTTACATAGGTTTTACCAAAGACACGATCGCTTACTCCAAACAAGTCATCGCTCTGTACATAAAGCTGATATATCCATGGAAACAATGTTATTAATAGGATTGAAAGCTTACGTACGTGGAGGACAAATCATTTTATCCTAGTGACAAAATATTTTTTATCTTTATTTTTTAGTGTGCAATAGTAGCTCAAACAAGCCCATTAGTCTCTTAACACATCTAAGAAGATTGATAGCAATATGAAATTCAAAATAGTTTCATGGCCCTAAATGTTTTACATATCTTTGCAGTGTTACATTAAATTTGTATTTACCAAAATTTAATTAAATTATAATTTGACAGCCTTTTGATGATATGAAAACCCTATGTATTTTAAACAAAATCCGCTAAAGGTTTGAATATTCAGTCTTGAAAAGGAAATGTTGAATATTTTCAGCTAAAATTGAGTTTTTATTGAATTGCAGGGGCACATATTTTGCTTACAAAGCGAACCCCATCAATCCCTGAGTATTGAGCTATCGGGCAATGGTGGAGGAAATCTTTGTTTCTAATGTTTCACATTATATTAATGATACTGTCTACTATTGGAGGTTCAAATCAATTATAGAAGTAAAATATATCTGAACGTCACATTATATACCATTTAATTAATCAAGTATACAAAAATCCAGATAAAATACATAATGTAACTTTCAGATAATAAATTTGTCTTGATGAACTCTATTAACATGTTTTCAGACTGATAAAAATTAACAAATGTAGACTGCATGCACATGTTTAAAATTGATCATTTATTCGATTTAAAAAGACTCTTGTATCAGTCTCATTTTTTTAGATTACATGTTTTAATTGATCATTATGTGAATAATCTAAACACTTCTTCAATTAATATTTTTTTTGGATTACATGCATGTACACGTTGTAGTTAATAACTTATTTAAATCCTTAAGGACTCCTGTATGTCATCTTCTGTATTTTATATTTAAAGAGTTTTGGAGACTCCCCTTCATTGAAACATCAGACAATGTTAACCGTACAGTAATAGTATACAGTACAAAGTTAAACTCTGAACAATGAAAACTCATTTTATTCTCAATATTTTGGCGCTTTATTTTGCCACCATCACTCTACTCTCCTGATAACGGCGAAACAAATAGAGTAAGTATTTGGTTTAAATCAGTCAGAGGAGTAAATAGACCCAACCTGGCTTCCAAAAACGTAGGGTGGCCCAACTTATTGTAATCCTAAATTAATGCCAATGTATACATATTTTTGCAATATCTGTGTTAAAATCAAGTTGAAAGGGTGTACAGAATCCAGAGTATTTTCTGATGAATTTGAGATAGGAACCTGGAAATTTTTTGTTGAAATCCCTTGTCAGTATTTCATTCTTTTGTGCTACATTTCTCTTGTACTATGCTATACTTACCAGAGGACCCAAAGGGTACAGATATACATAGATTCAATTAAATATTTTTTTATAATGTGTGTTATTTTTAACAGTTTAATGTGACTGACACAGGTTGATATTGATGTTAACATGTGAATGATATAGACCTCTATCACATGTTAATTAATTTCTTTACCTCTAACAGTACTTTAAAGTCATTTGAATTCTTTCCAAAACCAAGCAGAGAAATTCCCTAGGAATAAAGCTATGCTTAATTTGAATTTTTTGTTTGTTTTGTTTTAGAAGAAAATTTATGTACACTATTAAAGCTAAAACATGTATCACACAAGTCCATGTATTTTATTTTAAATTTTCTTGATAATCCTACACATATACTTTTATTATGAAACAAAGACATTCTGTTGTTTACACTTCTTTATTCTTTGGGTGTTAATCATCTTGTTCACCCAGTGCTTCAAAAACAAATAAAGTAAAACAGTATATATGTTTGTTATTTTTCATTTTAAATATAAGAATATACTAGTGTTAGAAGATTCCTACCTTATCCCTGGATGAGCTGAGTTTCACGAAATCTGTGTACATGTACTGGCCCCAGACAGAACCCCTTACCCACTTACGTTTAACTCCATTAAAATGATTAACACCACATATCTAGAGAAAGGATAGGGACGGAATCACGATGCTGCATCCTATCACAACAACAGTGAGCACGCACTTATGTATACTACTCAGTACAGGTCAGTTAAAAAGATGTGTTGAAAGTACACAGGGTAAGGAACAAAGGCCTGGCTTCAGCCCCTCCGACACGCACTCACTATATAGTCAGCACACAATCAACGCAAATAATTGCATTGAAATTACAGTAGCGGAGACTTGTGAGTCAGCTGCGATTTGTAGATAGTCACATCTTGCCTTCTTCAAGCCTACATCAGCCAGAGCATCTTTGCCAAAACAAAGGCTGGAGAAGGAACCCCCATTGAATGAGTAATCGATGAGAAGCCGCAGGGGGCTAATGGTCATTCAATTGATTGTGCCAGTCCTAGCAAATATCTTCCCAAAACGACATTGGGCCAGTAAAAATAACCTGGGTGTCAATGATCATCAAAATGTATTAGACTATCATTTCAACAGGGTTTAAGGCAAAGGGCTGCAGCCAAAAATAACCAATCTTGATAAAATTCTAAAAATCTATCTTAATAGGACCATAAATAAAGAATTATAAATGTAAGAAAATTCACTTATTAAAAAAAATTATATTGCATAAGCATATTAATAAAGGACAGAAAATAAACAATTTAGCAAAAAATAATACTGTTGAAAACTGAATAATATGAATTTGAAAGAAAATAAATCAAATTGTAATTTGATTGGATATGATATTTGTGGTCCCACTGGGCACTATTCTGATATTAAAAAGGGTCAGAGAAAATATGAAACAAGAGGGCGAAAAGGAGAAAAACAAATTATTCTACAATACAAATAGCTCATAAATTTGGCATGAGGTGGTAATATAATGACACTGACAGACTTCTGTGCAGTGAAAATTTATCTGTGAGCTTGTCATCCTGCATATTATTAAAAGTGCTAACGCTTATAAAGACCCGGTCAATGGATCAGCTTTGGCAACTGTAAGCTTTGCATTATAGGCCACATAGGAAACACATGCATATGCCACTGTGGCTTACCCAGTCATCAGCGATATAGTGCCCGATACGCGGTCTCATAATTTAATTATTACTTAGAACACATCTAAACTAACATATTTATCGATGCACCACAGGGGTAATATAAACAGATATATCAGTAGTACACAGTAAAGCTGTAGGAGAATGTATAGGCCCAGCCAGGTGGTTGTATACGCACGCCCGCTCAGCACATGGCCTAACAAAACAATGGACCAGCCGTTTTACATAGAGTACACTTATCCGCTAAAATTTTACAGAAGACAACAACTACAAGCATAATTCAATTAACGTAATCTTCTGGAAAAGCCTAATAAAGCACATTTCCCCAAATTCGCGCAACAAAAAAACATGACTTACCCACCGAAATTTTCAAAACTTTGACAGCTGCTGTCGTCTTTTGAGCCACAGCGCCATTTTTGTCATTTCCCATCGTTCTCAGTTGCCAGGAGAGCGCGTGCGTGCTGGGTTCAGCGAAGATGGCGGCTTACCTTTTCTGTCTGACGGCAGAAGGGGGAGTGCCCCTGTTTTCAAGAACTAAAGGGGATCTTAAACCGGTAAGATGCGTTCAGAATATATGTATAATATCCCTTCATAAAGCGACAGCGTATTTTAAGCACTGGTGTAAGTTTAACGTACTTTGACACTTTGTACTTCTCCTGAAGTAGCTGCAACAACTTGCCTGTCAATCACAGTTGACAACGGGGCCCTATACCGGGGATATCGAAACTGCCTGATTTGTTTTTGGCAGTCATTCATAAAATTGGTGAAATTACTATAGATCTCTCGGTCTTTTCACAATCGCATACATTTTTTACAGCTCATAAACATGATTCTGAAACAGTAAGAATAAAGTAGAAAATAAATTTACA
>JARFOD010000001.1:562382-573695 GCA_031763545.1 Mopalia muscosa | reverse complement strand
ATCACAAACAAATCTGCTTCCCATTACCCTTTAGCTCTGCGAACACCAGGGCAACAGAAAGCTACCTCTTTTCTCGCTTCTTACGATTGGCCGAGGAAGCCGAGGGAGTATTCTGCAGGGCAATGGCCAACCCGCTCCCTCACGGGGCCCAGTAGAATAAGACAGGGTGTACCCACAAAGATACCATGACAGTTCACTGACAGCAAGGGCTTAGGCAGAGGGGTGTCCATCTGTCCAAGAGGACACCATGAATTTAACAATTGCCTCATTTGGACACCATGGTTAAAGAAACTTTAACATGCAGGAGATAGAGAAACCATTAAAATTTTGGACACCACACTTCTTGATTTCTGGCTAAGCCCCAGGTTCATTCACATGATTCATTTGTCTGTAAGACTAGATAATATATAACCAGAATGTAAGTAGAACTCACTTGTTAATCCACTGGAAATGTTGCCACAGTATACAGTTGTATTGGTTACACTGGATAAATTATATACCTCATCAAATGACATCTGTTTATGAGAACCTGTAGAAGGAAAGGGCAGCAATTAACTTCATTAGATAGTTATCAGTTCTAAATGAAATAACATATTTACTGATTACCTGATAATGAACTGGTAAATTTGGTAAAGTTATGTTTTAGAAGATAAAGTTAATAGTTCTGGATAAAGGTCTAAGTCTAGTTTTTAGATAGAAAATAGTCACAAAAAACAGATTAAGTAAATAATCTAGGATTAGAGATAGACCTTCATCATAATGTGCTCTCTGGCTAAGGGCAGTTTGTAACTCTCCAACATTATGAAAACACCTGACATCTTGGTTGTGTTAAGTGTTAGTTATTCTTAGAATACACTGCTATCCTATAAGTGAAATATCCTTTAGTATGGCGTAAAACACAAATCAATCAACATGATGCTAGAGCATCTAATCCACAGGATTAAATTTTATAATGCTTTAAACTGGTAACATAATTTAAAGTACAGTTTTCATATTAAAAACTGAAATAAAAAAGTTTTTTTCTTGGGTCCATGTGATAGTCAATAGCTGTAAGCCATGATTGTCAGTGTGTTATCTGGGATGACCTAGGAAACAACTAATATACAATAGTGCCAAAAAGGTCAAGCTGTCTAGGAATAACTTGTTAACAATGCTTGCTCTGTTAAACCAGAAGTGCCTACCCTCTAAGATCTTTTGATGTAGTAAATTAACCCAAATTTGAACATAATACATGCACAGGATTTATTTTCAAATACCTCATTTTAGCTTATTATTAGCCATCTCAAATATTGTTATATACATGTAACTTAATGTAAGGACAAAATTATTTCTTGCAACTAAACATATATGAAGTAAAACTATGGTTTTCAAAAATAATTGGACAAACAGATTCATTTAAATTTAGTATTGACAAGAGTAGCATTTTTTTGCTATCATACACTAAATGTTGCACGAGAACTCTTCCAGTCATTAAAGACCGGTTTATTAAATGGTATTCTCAAAACAAGTGCTGGAGTGCTATGTAGGTCTGTGATCTGACATGTCTGATTTTCTTTGGAAATTATCAAGATTTCTCCAAATTTACTTGAAAACATTCACAAAAGGTTGGATTTATAGTGTTTTAATAGATTGGTTTCGTGTATTTCTTTCACTTGTTTTTTTACTTAGGTTTTGCAAGAAAGAATGTTACATAAAATAATCTGCAGAGGAGATAGGAAGACTCAGTGTTATAACACATGTAACAGGCTTATAAATCCAAAAACACGAGAGATAACTTAGCAAGTCTAATATCTTAAACAATAAATAATTCATAATTCAAATGTGACCTTCAGTTAGGAAAAGCTTCCAATAGAGAATAAAGCTGCCTGCTACATAAATGCCTGAAATAAAATGTCAAAGTTGTATTCACTTAAAGTAGACTAAATGGTTTGGAAGATAGGTGGTTTTAAAGAAATATAATAAAGAGAGAGGTTTATAATGGGGTTTTCTGTACCGTCTCTATAATAGAAGGCCGAGTTCTCCCCAGGGATTAACAATAAAATGTCTCTACTATCAGACACATATTAGCACGTTCTCGACTATTACCTAACTTAGAAAGTTAAAATTCCCTTGTCACCTATCTAGAGAGATATAGAGAAAGTGAATCCTAACCACATTCCAATCTAACCAGACCACTAGATATTGCTTCCATAATAGCCATCTCTAATATACACTAGATTGGTAGGGAAGTTTCCTGCAGTGACCATAGAAGCCAGTCACCAATACACTCAGTTACACACAGAGAAATAGACATACCTTCTTTAGGTGTGGGAGCTGGGGGTTTCCGCGTTGCCCAATTTGTCCGAATTGCTTTATTACCCAGCCACTGTCCATTCATCTCTCGAATGGCCTCTTCTGCGTCCTGCAATACATACAAATGAGATCTACAATGGTTGAGGAGCAGTCATCAAGCCGGGCCAGGTCGTTTAAAGGCTCTGAGAGAACTGAGGGTGGGGGCTGATCAAAGCATCAGAACACAGCCCCACTAAATTACAGTCTTTGTATCAGAGTTCTACATCACTACTTGACATTCAGCCTTCATCTCAAATAGACACATATATCTTTAGTATTTTCACCATTTTGAGAAAAAGGTCCTTGGCCATGATTCTATCTTAAGTATACAGTTTTTTAAACAGAAGCCAGGTTTACAAGGTATGGCCATCACCAATATGTTCTCAAATCTCCCATTGGTTTTAAGAGGTATTCATCAGGGTTTCCGTGCCACAAAAATAACTTTGTCAACTCCATTTGTATGTGAAATATGGTTGAATAGACAAGGAACAACAAATACAAATATTTCATAACAAACTCATGTTAAAACACTTTTTTCATTTAAAGGCACCCCACAAAATTATCAACATTTGTACTGTTGTAGCAAAAAGATATTTATATTTCTGTCTAAATTAACTGATAATGTCAAGTTTAAACTAATTTTCATCTAATTAATTCTGAATGATGGCAATAATTTTTATACTCACAGCTTTATTAATGTAGGATACAAAGCCATACCCTTTGGACTTCTGTGTTTGGGGGTCCTTAATAATTTTACAATCTCTGGAAAAAAAGAATGAGAAAAAATACAATGAAAGAGAGCAAACCACGAGAGGAGGCTCATAGATCAACCACCTGTTTACTCAGTTTAGGAACATTGAGAGATCACTCTGCTGGTTGATGTCTCTAAAACCATTACTGTTTCAGAGCTCCTTTAAAAAAATGGGATGATCCAGGTGTAGAAGTGATGTACAAATTGAGTTAGAGGGGATGCTGCGAGGTAAAAGGTGTGTTTATAATGTAAGAATCTTGTCAACATTATCACTCAATTAATCCCTGGTGACTTGACAATCTTTATTCTTAACATTGAACTAGTCCCATCTTTACACCAGAAACTATCCAGAACTTGAGGGAATCAAAAAAAAAATATTACAGATTTATCCAACCTTAACACACATGAACAAAAAAATAACACAAATTTGTGCAAGATCTTTTTTTAAGATGGCTGTTGACTGAATCATCAAGTGGTATGGTATCTTTAAAGTTTGCCTTATGGGATCAAGGGACTGTCAGAATTCAATTGAGGGCCACTCCATGCCACCTTAACTTCACACTACAACAGGCCCTCTATCAACATTATGTAACCAGGACTACATCTATGCACTCTCAGGATATCTAACCTTGTTAAAATCAGTGATACTCTAAATCCGTTCAATAATCAGATTATAATTTTCATCCAGCTTGCACAATTATACTTTGTAAAAATGTATTATACAAATGTGGAATGGAGTTAGTCTTTCCAAACACGCCTTAAATAAATAAACATAAAGTATTTCTTAAGACAACGTAAAAAAAATTATCACAGTTACTTCAAACCCAACTGTTTGAGGAAATAAAATATATTGAAAATGGTTTTTAAAGGGATATAAATCTATGTGAAACATACTATTTCATGTTGTTGGGACTGAATAGTCTTAACAGTTTGTTCTATTATTAAACCAAAAATAGTACCATGGCAAAAACAAATCAAAGCAATGCATTCTACTTCTTCCAGGGAATTACTTATATAATCAATCGACAACAATACAATTTGTTTTGTCAATTCCAAAAACAGAGAAGCCATAGCAAGTAACCACTTACGGTAGGCCACCAATCTAATGCAAGGCTCTAGCCACAAAGCTGTTTGAGACTTACTAAGACTGTCCTTTATGCGGATACCGTGAGTATTCTCTCCACAATGATGCCAAATTAGTATGTTTTTGCTTCATGAATAACGCAGAAATCTGTTTTTGGAAACAGTAAATCAGAATATCTAGCTATGACGAATATAATTGACTTTATACATGTGAAAATAAAACAAACACTGGACTAGAAACCTGACAGCTGGATAAAAAAATCCTATAGCTCCTACTATCAAAATATTACAAAAAATGATCTGGAAATAAACAGAAAATTGACTACCTTCAAATATATTTGTATAGCCTACATATAAATTGTATTTGGTTTATTTACATAACCTGTGACAATTCGCAGGCCTTCTGATTTGTGTAAAGTGATTTGGGTCAAGTCATAGGACAGCACACTTTAAATCAGAAGACCTGAAATCACCAATTTATTTAATACAAGATGACTACCATAAGCAAGTAGCATTAAGTAAGAGGTCAAAACCATAAGATGGATATAGATAAAAATAGTTACTATGGAGTAAAACCTTTCAATAATGCTATTAATATAAAATACCTTTTTTTTCACATTCAAAATACAAGGCAGGCCAGGTTTAGAAAAGACATTGAGGCATTGATCAGAACAAATGAAAAGGATTTTAATAATGTTGACTGAATGATATCCCACTTGGTGTAATCTTAAGATACCTAGCAGAGTACTTGACACTAAAGTTTCAGTTATTTAGCTCCATACCCGATGCAACAAAGGGAAGTCCAAGAAATCCAATTATTATATTAAAAAAATTCTTCCGTAGCACAAGTTAACCAATCATGTCAGTTCAATGATATGTGATTTTCTTTAGACAATGAGCTCAGAGTTGCTGCCAAGTAGGTTGGACATTGCGGGGGTTGAACAGCAGGCAACATGTGACTTAGACAAGAATAAATCGACTGAAAAAAGTCCCAAGCACTACAAGCCATGTTTTAGTATTGTCTGGACCAATATTGTAAAGAGATGAATGAACTTGAATCAAGTGCAAATGTTATATAAATAAATGCTGGTTAACAGGACAACAGATTTCAGGAAATATAGAGCAGATTTTAAATGAAAAATTAAAAAAAATTAAAAAACACACGCTTTAAAAGTAAAAATGGTTCTGCATAATTTTTTTTTTAAAGAGACACTTTGTCAGATATGTTATATCATACATATTTGAAGATAGAAAATTATTTCAGATAAAATGTTTGTCTGGAAATAAAAAAGCATAATAAAATATGAAAAAAATTTACAAGAAAATAGGAAAGGCATACATATCCTGTATGTTGGTTCCTTATTGGTTGGTGGGGCCTTATCTGGGATAATGATTCTGTTTAAAGTTAGCAAATCAACAATGTCAGTTTAGATCAAGGGATTGATTGATTGGTGTTTTATGCCGTGCTTATGGATATTTTACAGCGATGTATTACTACAATAATTCACACTAGCATTTTCCTCCAGCGCTAATCTTAAAAACGAAATGCCCTTAGCTTGATAATGGCAATTTTGTTTGAATGAATGACAGACACATGACTGAACAAAGGGTTTGCTTTTTTGATTGGGGTTAAACATCATACTCAAGAGTATTTTACTCATATGATGACAAATGCCTAATTACAGTAGAAAGCCGAGACTCAGAGAGGAAACCTTGTAAAAACCCCCTCGCAATTGCCGAAGCTACATCATGTGACTCCCTCATATACCTGATGGTCAACACGTGGACTAGATCCTGTGAACGGTAAATAGAAGTAGGATTGATAAGTGAAACATGCTTCTGTTACTGAGCTTCGGCTACAGGCGACTGAGCTTCGGCTACAGGCAACTGAGCAAGGAAAGAGGGGTGAGGCACCATTTAGTTGAATGCCTGCTTGAATCGGGTATGCACTTTTTCAAAAAAATCTACACATGCTGTTGTTGAAGCTCCTGATATCATGTTTTGCTATTTGAGGGAATAGTTATGACTTTTTGTGCCTGATATGTATTTTTAACATATGATGTATATGGAGATGGCCTTATAACAGACAACCAAACATATGGAAAAATCTCAATAGTGAATAACAAAATAACTATAGTGAAGCACCATAAATTAACCCGACTGAGAGTAGTCTATTCAAGAATTAGGAAAAAATAAATTCCACACGCAGCTGCAAACAGGGATTGCTAGTCAGGTTTAGATCAAAGTCCAGCTATGCATCTGGTAATATTTTACAGATCAGCTGAAAAACAAAAGATGATAAAAAAAATGTTCTACTGAAAGTCATGATTGATCACCTAATATTTTTGAGGTCTGAAGAATAACTCCCATGACTGCCATAGTCACTTTGTGTGACTGGGTCCTGGGTCTGACAGATTTGAACCCATAAGCTATAGTTGAATGAAATATTAAGCTCGTTTGATTGGCATTACATGTACACTCTGTACTCAACATTGTTTCATTCACATGGCAGCATGCCAGAACAAAGTGTAAAAGAAACCACCGTAGGCTACACTGGCAAGAAACAAGAGAAAAGACAGGACAATCAGGGATAGATTCACGTCCCTATTGACAACCAAATATAGGTTGTCATAAACATTAAAAAACTCAATGTGAACTGAAACTGTTTACGTTTTATAGGGAGAAAAACTCAATTTATTGCAAGAAAACTGAATTCCACTGCTGAAAGGTAGAGGAAAATAATGAATCTTTTGCTAGGTAAGAAGTTGAATTGGAATTTCAAATCCGTTAAATAAAAGAAATAGCTTTTAAACAAATGTTGTTGTTCAAATCACCATCGTCCGAATGTAAATATAAAAAATTTGGCAAGAGTGGAGTTTGTCAATAAAGTCTCTGCCACTCTGCTTGAAATTTGGACATTTCCGAGAATGTCATGACCAATGAGAATACAGCATGGTCTGTGATAGAAGGCAATTAATTAATTGAAGATAAAATGGCTTTATAGATAAAGCACTCCAAATTTGAAGATAAAATGGACTGCTTTAAAAATAAATAAAGCATTCAAAATTTGAACATAAAATTGACTGCTTTATAGATAAACAAATCCCTACACTGTTGCAAGGTTCAAACATCATGTTATTGAAGAAAGAGTTTCAACTCTTGATGATTAACAGAACTGTTCTAGTTAGCCATTATATTAGTATACATGCACAGTCCAAAACTAGATGAGTTTTAATACTACATGTTTTACAAAATTTCACAATTTTGCAGAAATTTATCCTCTATTAAAGAAGTTAAATACTTAGAAGCAGAAGCATTTGCATGGTCATGACACTGCTAGATTCTGTTACATGTACATGTATACAGACGTGCAGTACTGATCACTACATGGTAGACCGACTGAGATTTAGGAACTTTGCCAGACATGAACTTGAAAAGTCTGTGAAGACTGACATCGGAAAACCAGGTATAGCTAAAGATTTTTGAGTTGGAAATATGCCAAATGACTTTAATTGCTTTACAACTTACATCGTACCTAGAACTGTCGAGTTTATACACACTGCGTTCCTCAATAAAACCTCAGAAACAAAACAGTAAGAGATATGTCCTTTTGTCCTATAGAGTAGTCATTTTTAATATGATTGATTGATTGACAATAATTGACACAAGCACAACCAAGATGTGAAGCATTTCCAGAATGTTGGAAAGTTAATTTGCCTCCAGTGGCTGTGCTTCTTGAAGACAGCATTGCTAACCTTCAAACAAACTGCCCTAAGCCAGAGGGCCAATTTTAATATGAACATGGACACTGTTGACATACATCTAAATGTATGTACATGGGTTTGTTTGTTTGTTTTATTGGGGTTTTATGCCATAGTTACAGCCTTTTCACTCATATGAATGACTGAGTGCCCCCCAATGACTGAAGCAACAGAATACTATCTCCATACTGCCTGCTACATGTACATGGAAGATAGCTGGATATTCCCCCCATTTCCCCAATCCCCATTTCTCAAATACTTTAGAACATGTACACTACGGAAATGATCAGACCACACAAGAAGTATAAATGTAAAATGTTGCTAATTATGATCATCCCAATGGAACAGTTTGCTGTCCAAAGAGATTTTCTGCAAAGCATATTGTAGAATGCACAAACATTGACAACTGATTAGAAAACTTTATACCAATTCAACAATTATATGACCTTTAAGAAGCCAGTTTTGGGTTATGGGATGTAAAAGGGGGGAGGGGGGCATGGACAACCACCAAGCTTCAGTCATACACCCCTGCTTTGATCCTCATTGGCAGTGAATATGTAATATGATCAGAAGAAAAGCTACATTGCATTGAAAGCCTCCAGCGAGTCACTTCCATCAGAACTGCTTTTCAACAGTGAATCTGTCTAAAAGGATAGACCAATGCCGTAGGTTATCATTTCCCTAGTAAATCTGAGAATCAGTAGAAATTATGGTCAGAGAAGAGGGAATGGAAAACACATCTAGTAAGGTATGTACAGCATACGTCTTGCAACGTCAGAAGTGTACTGAACCAATTCCCCAATTGATGGACAAAATTCAGACCATATCCCAAAGCCACAAATAAACAATTATCAACATTACATTTAATTCTTTTTCTACATCATCTCAACCATGTAATATGAAGTATTAGCAACATAGAATAGCTCCTTTACAGTGAGAGTCTCTGAAACAAGAACCCAAGATTGTACTGGCTGTGGGCTATGCTGGGATCTAGATGAAGAAGTCTACCATTCAGTATAGACATACTACAAGTCATTGACTGAATACGTAATGTGATCAGGAGAAAATCTTAGAGAAGCCTGGAGCAGACCATTTCCATGAGAATCACTCTCTTACAGCGAGTCTCTAAATGGATAGATGTTTGCCCGAGGTCATCATATCCCTGACCAACCTATTTGTCTTCAGATTTAAGAATCGGTAGAAATTGTCACCCGCCATCGTTCAAGAAACAGAAATTCACTCACTGCATATCCATTAAATGCTCTGGAGGAACAGACCTCCTTCAGCCAAATAGCAAATTTTGAGATATATTAAAAAAAAAAAAAAGGGGGGGGGGGGCGGGAATCCCGACCACGAATTATTCAGTAATTTCTGGCAGTTTAAAAGACAAAAAATAAATTTTAAATCCTTAACAGGTCACAAAAAATTCACCTGTGTGAAATCTCAAAGTAATGTTATCTCATTTCTTGATTTTTAAAAGTTTTTAGCTGGAAATGAAATTTGAGGAGAGAGTCATGTTCCACTGGCATGACCAAGTGAATCGGTTTAATCAAAGAGTCATAAAAAACAAATCAGCATTCCTAATGCAGATAAACCGAACATGACAATCAAACAGCCATATGTTTTAACTTGCCCCGCAGAACAGTTTTTATCTTTGCTAAATATTTGTCAGAGATTAGTTCTCTATAATAACATTTGATCTCGCATGACAGAGACTTTGCTCTTGGAATGATGTGAGATCAGATCGAAACCCCGGACAGATAGTAGAGATGTCAACTCATTGGATCAATTCAATAAAATCCCTCATTTCTGTATAAACATGGTCAGGCAGCTATCGCATCAACCAATTTCCATGCCAATAAAGTCTATATATAGAGTTTTCCAATGTGTACCCTATGTTTTAAGCTAATGGATGGAAGCAGTGTTAAATTACTGAAGTTACAGTGTCAATGTATAATTTATCTGGTGTAGCGTCAAGAGACCTGGATAATGTAATCCAAGTGCACTATGTGTAGATGAATCTAGAAATAACAGAACTACCTACTCTGTACATACAAATTCTTTCTAAAAATTTCTGGAACTGCATGTGAAGTGGAGGCATATAACCTCACACCGGAGCAAAACATAGAGTGTCAGTGTGGCTGGAGTAGGATTACATCCCTGCATTTTAATTACACTTAAACAAAGCGTTAAATACCAAGCAATCCGTTAATACAAAAATAAAAATTTTTTAAAAGAAACAGATTCAAAAATATTGAAATATGCTGTACACCACAATTCCATCTTTTCTTGGCATCCCGTAGGTTTTTCTTTGATTTTGCATATCAAGAATGAAAACTTTTGCATACATGTACATGTTCTAATAATTGTTTGGCCTATTTTTCAGATCTCTCTTGAGACACTCTCAAGTGTACATGATACACATTTTCATATGCAGGCTGTGCTGTAATCTTTTCTGGCATAACCGTAAAATCTGTCCGCTACAATTTGATGAAATAATCTAACATTTGCATTTTCATCCTGGTTTCCTGATTTTTTAAATAAATAGATGTGCTTTGTGAAAAAATAAATCTTCATTGATTATCAGATAACAAAATTTGTCAAAATCAATAGCAAAATGCGAATTTAGCTGAAGACTGCAAAAAACTTAGGAAACCTATGAATCTGTTCTCCTAAACTAAATTGGCCTAACCATGGAGAGATCCTGTTTACTGTGATTTTAAGAACAGGTTGAAAAGCCGAGAGAACAAGCTGAGTAGCTAGCAGGTCCACCACTATTGGCTTTTTTTTTTAAATATATGCTTATAATCCTAGTCAAATCACATTTTCCTACTTTTGTTTAAGAACTTTTTTTTTCTTCAAAGAACCAAAGAGTAAATGTTATGGTGTTTTTCACCATTTTGGTGCGATATGCAATGTCGGCCATATTTGTTGTGAAACCTAGTGAAATACAACAACATTTATAGTATTAACCGAAAAAGCGAAGTCTGAATTTAGATCTGAATTTGAGTAATGGTCATTATTGTTTGCGGATTTAAGTGAAATGCAAGCCCATCAGTATCTTCACTAGAGGAAACTATATGCAAAGTTTGAAATATATTAAAATTATGCAATGGCTGCCATTTTGTTTTGCCAAATTTGTGTTAATGAAATCCCAATATTTGTTTTAATGGGGGGAAGCAATTGTAAAAGTTTCAAATTATTTGGTGTATTTGTTCTCAAAATTATCATGTAGGGGTGAATATTAAAAAAGTTATGCAATGGGGACCATATCGCACAAACACATCAGCTTCCTGTTCCCCTATAGCTCTGAGAGCACCAGGGCAAGATGAAGCTCCCTCAAGCCACCCCCAAGTTAATCTGTGAATTTGATCTAAAAGTAATCAT
>JARFOD010000001.1:544196-562282 GCA_031763545.1 Mopalia muscosa | reverse complement strand
GTCAACTGGCGTGAACCTTCGTCAGTGCCAATCACTGTGAGACATAGGCCTATATATATGATATTTAAGCCACTCACGCTGTCTGAGTGTCAACTGGCATGAACCTTCGTCAGTGCCAATCACTGTGAGACATAGGCCTATAGATATGATATTTAAGCCACTCACGCTGTCTGAGTGTCAACTGGCGTGAACCTTCGTCAGTGCCAATCACTGTGAGACATAGGCCTATATATATGATATTTAAGCCACTCACACTGTCTGAGTGTCAACTGGTGTGAACCTTTGTCAGTGCCAATCACTGTGAGGCATAGGCCTATATATGATATTTAAGCCAGTCACGCTGTCTGAGTGTCAACTGGTGTGAACCTTCGTCAGTGCCAATCACTGTGAGACATAGGCCTATATATATGATATTTAAGCCACTCACGCTTAAAGGTCTCTCGTTGAGCATGTTCGGTACTGCGTGGTCAGTTAAAGCTGGTCAGTGATACGGTTAAAATAATTCGCTGTTGGTTTGTGTGTGTGTTTAATCCTGGTAAATGTTCACGTTCTATGATAGGGACATATAATCCTTTGGACGTTCATAGAGTACTGGTATTGGGATGATGTACACTCAGGATTGTTTATACATTTAAGAGTTATACTTCAACGTTAAGTTAGGGTGACATTGATAATACTGAAGTGTTTGTTGTGTTCAAATGAACACAGTTGTGGTCAAATTCGTGTTGTGTTACATGGAATGCCAAATGTCACAATAACCTTGTTTATTTACAAATTGTTGGCGTGTGCGAGTTGCTGAGTGACATAAACTAACCTTCCCCGGGAAATGTGCGTATTGATCGCTATCAGCCATGGAATTTGTGTGTAACTGTTGAACAAATGTGTTTACTTTGTTCTGTTGAACAATATTACTTTAACTTATGGAACTCACTTTTGGAGCAACCACTCATCATAGTGTTAGCCATTTTCAAATCCGTGAAACGAAAGAAATCGCTTTTTAAAAAAATGTTGTTGTTGTTCAAATCACCATCGTCTGAATGTAAATATAAAAAATTTGCGAATAGTATGGATTGTCAGTAAAATCTCTGCCACCCTGCTTGAAATTCGGATATTTCCGAGAATGTCATGACCAATGAGAATACAGCATGATCTGCATGGCAGAGGCACGTTTGTCAATGCTGATGATATTTGACTAAAAGTGATGCCCTCTTACCTCCTAAACCGCAGTGTTGAAAAATTTTCTCATACGACAAAGCTTAATGTTCAAACTCCAATCATAATTTTATGACATGCTGTCACTGAGAATGATTTTTATAATACTTTATCTGACTCATTATGAATTTTTAACGACATGTGAAAAATGTTGTTGTTGTTGAAATTCAAAAATAGGGCAGCATCTGATTTCAAGTGATGGTTTGTTTTTAAAGAGATTTTTTTTGTCAGATTTATTGAACATAAGATCAAAATAAACTTTTAATTCTAAAAGAAGCTCCTGAAACTAATATAAAAAAGATTGAGGTTTAAAAGATTAAGCCACAGAAACGGGTCAAAAACTACACAAAATATTAAGTGATGTTAAAATGTGACTGGGCTTCTATCCATACAAATAAGCAAACATTATTGAATGTTGTTTTCAGTATGAGTGTGAGGATGTATGGAGCAACAGGTGCTTGATTTATATCACCAAATTCTGACAAGGTAATTACTTGTGGACAAGATACAATTATTTATAGGTTGATTGATTGTTGTTTTAAGTCGTGCTTAAAGGTATTTCACTAATATGCCAGTAGTGTATTCCAACCACCCAAAGCATTTCCATAATGTTGGAAAGTTCATCTTCCTCCGATGCTAAGTAAAGACAGCATTGCTAGTCTTCAAACAAACTGCCTTAGCCAGAGGGCTCCAGTGCTAAGAAAAGACAGCATTGCTACTCTCGAAACAAACTGCCCTCAGCCAGAGGGCTCCAGTGTTAAGTAAAGACAGCATTGCTACTCTCGAAACAAACTGCCCTTAGCCAGAGGGCTCCAGTGCTAAGTAAAGACAGCATTGCTACTCTCGAAACAAACTGTCCTTGGCCAGATGACAAACTATCAAAAAAAGGTAGTTTCTGAAAACAAAAATTTTAACTTAATGAACAATGCTTTTTTTTTGCATCAGGTTCAAAAAAATTACTAGTGATAAAATACGTAGGACCATTTGGACATGGAAGTGAAAAGCAGTTATGCATTCCAAACTAAATATAGATGCTCAAAAGCAACTGGTTGATGCCCAAATCAAACATGTCGCTTCCTCTAATTGGAACTAACAAGTAGTCTTTATAAAATCATCAATTCTATGGCGATGTCCTTAAGGGGTATCAGATCACTAACTACTGCCATCGTTTCTAAGACAAATGGATCAAGTAGAAAGAAAAAAAAATACATTTGAGGAACACAATTCATTAATATTTTGTAAAGGCAGATGATAAATAGTCTTATTTCAGATAACAGTGTTCAAGTGATAACATTTGTATAGTTAAAAAAGGCAATGTTTTTACACGCAAAAGATAAATATTATTTATTTGAACCAAAAACCATTCTTACTAAATCTTGTCAATTTTTTTCTGCAAATGTTGTTAAAAACACCCATGACAAATGACGGCGATCTTTAGAGAGCAAAAGAAAAACTGAATTGAACGGATGTTATCCGTTTTACATTGGTGTTTAAACTTCATCAAAATCCCAATTTTGTACCCTGTAGAAGGTCATACAATTGTACATCATTATTCTTGGGGAGTAACATCCAGTCCTAAGTTACATTTATAACTATTTGCTAATTAATTTTGATGTCATGCCAAAAGGTGAAAAATATTGGAGACATAAAAACGTACAGTTTTCTCTAAATCATATATATTTAAAAAATACTTCTGTTGTTATTTGTTTTTTTGTAGTATTAAAGGAGACAATTTCTACAATCAGTATTAGAATAATCTAACATGGACAATATTCATAAAATAAACTTCCAATGGTCTTAAAACTCAAACTGGGTTTGAAACCCAATGTTATTTCATAGATTTATTAGTTAGATTATTTGTATGCCTTGTCATTTATGGATTAAACATGGGATGGAAGTCTGTAATCTTTCATTGAGGTATGATTGTTAACATGATTTCTGAGTGAAACCCTTCAGCATCCCCAATAACTTCTGATTAAGACTATTTAGAGGAAGCCGGAGTAGTTAGTGTCCTTGTCGATATTCTATTCACACGTCAAACGGCATTTACGGTCAATGCCAGCCACAAATCTAAAAGTTCATAACGTGACATCAGGGAAATTATGATCAGATGTTAGAGGATCCTTCTACTATCAATTTTCATTTAAAAGCTAAATGGGAGAGAGGATTTCTATATAGATTTGAATTAATGAGATCAAGTAAATCTATAGAGAATGTGGTGTTATGGAGAAAATATGATTGTAGCCGGGTGTTAGAATGGAGGTCCCTAGAAACACCCCATAGAAGAAAGCGATGGAGTTATTAACATGATTACTGTCTCCATTGTTTCTCCACTCCTAAAACACACCTCTTTGTGGTCACCTGATCAGTGACGAGCACATTTGAGACTATGTAACTAGTGCCGACTGAATTTGTTGTTGCTATGGTTTTGACTTGAGGGATAATATTAGTACGAGTATGAATTTGTTTGATTCCTGGCAGCGTGCCGACACTACCACTAGGGGTATTGTTAAACATGCAAAATGCATTCCTGCCTCATAAAATTTTCATTCCCAGCGGTATTTGCGTCCCAGCACAATATCAAAAATTATGCCATTAGTTGTGGAGAAATTGATTAGTTCTGGAAAGTGGTAACCTGCACATAGGCAAACAATAGAGGGCTTTTCTCTCTTTCAACATTATGTGCTAAGGGACGGACTCGGAGCGGCGTCCCAACAGACTGCCTGGAGAAAGAATAGTGGAAGAGAGCAGGGACTAACTCGTGTTGTCAGACTCTAAGATGTCCACAACAATCTCTTTCAACAGCACGTCTTGGGAATAGAAGAACCATTAGCCCTGCTTTACACAATCCACCAGCCTGATCTCTCCATACATCCAATAGTTTATACCGTCACATAAATTCATATGTCTGGGCCAGAAATCATTTATCTGATCAGTTTTTTCTTCCCCACAAGTGTTAGCATTGATCTAACTGTTGCTTGTCTTTCAATTTATTCTAATCAGATTGCATTGAACAAGTTGTTCGATACCGTACGGTAGATTTCAATAGCACTTTGAAGTTGTGTCAGAATATTGTCTATCACACTAAATCATAAAAGCAGAAAAAAATTAGCAATTTTACTTACGAAACTTCCCCAAAAGCTCCAAATACATCTTTAAGTTGATGTGTTTCCACATCGGGACTTAGATCACCCACAAATATATGGAAATGTTCTGAAAACAAACAAAAAATACCATTAAAACAAGACAATTAAAATAATTTCAAGTGAAGACTTATCAGAGATTTCCCTCAAAGGAAACAATTTTGGATAGATTCAATGGTTCTGTACTTATTAAGCATCATTTGAAGACACTGTGTAGGCAATTGAAAATTATGGCACATGCAGCCAAATAAACCCCAGTGGTTTTGTTACATTGTTTACGGACAATTTTAAAGTTTTTCAACTTATATTTTAAGCCTTTGGTTCTATCAGCCTGTTTCATGTAAGAGCTTCTTTAATTTGCGGTGGATCTCCAATAAGCCAATCACTTCATATCTACCGAAAGCTTATTATATCGTGCTGTTTTTCGATCTTTGATTAAAATACTGGCCTATAGTAGACATGAGGAAATAAACATTGTTATTCCCCCTTGTAGCAGGTACCTGATGTAAAATGTCTGCATTATACACACACAAGTAAACTAATTCAATGGTACTGAATGAGTTAATAACAAATTCATTCTTATGATTTAAAACAATACCAGTAAGTCATAAAATTCTGATGTGAAATTTACTTTTCCGCTGTGTTTGGGGATTAGTCAGAACTCTGTAGCTTTTCAGTTTTATGTGAAATTAACATTTCCGCTGTGTTTGGGGATTAGTCAGGACTCTGTAGCTTTTCAGTTTTGGATAAAACACCCAACATGCCTGTTATCAGATGTTCACAAACATTTAATTTTTGTTTCCATATTGATTATTTTCTGAAGCATTTCGTCTCTAAACGGAAATACGGTTTCAACACTGCAAGCAAATTCATTTACAACATTCATACTGAGTAATGTTATTTTTGTCTTTAAAATAAGAATATTGAGTTTTAAGCAGATTTATGTTAAATATTGCGAACGAATATGATATTATCAGCTCGTAAAACAGCTGGACCTTTATTTGAGGTCAGTTAAAAATGAAAACATTTTAAATGTATGGAATTAAACATGTAATTTACATAAGGCTGTTTGGAATATGATCACATCATATTTAAATTCCCAATAACTTGATGTGAAATTAAGAACATTTTTTAGAGATGGACAGATTCTTATCCAAATGTGATTTTTAAAAAAAAAAAAAAAAAAAAAAAAAAAAAAAAAAAAAAAAACAACTGGTGTTATAATATCCAGGAGCAATAAAATACGTTCTAGCTAGAACCGTAAATCCGTAGAGAAAGAGAATGGGTCCTTTTGTTGTAAATCAAGTGAAGTCATTGAACCTAAGGTTAATGAAGTAATGAGATTTGCATGTTGTCACAGTTGTAAGGGAATGTGGAGACAAGTTTGTGCTTTCTGACAGAATACTAAATAATCTACGAGGAAAAAAATTAGCTTAAAGTAGGGTTTAATGTGCAATCACACCTTACCAAACACATTAAATCAGCCTTGTAGAAATAACTAGATTAGACCAAAAACAGCCCCATGTTGTCATTCGCTCGTCATGTAAAACTGGACGAGGATTTGAAAAACACCTGCTTTGGCATCTGGAATTTGGTGAGAATGGCACTCGAGAGGATAGGAGGATGAAAAAGTTGAAGGCACAGTTGCAATTCCTGTGAGCCCTGAAGCCTCAATTAATCTCTGACATTGCTCCCCTAAACACAATTACACCAAACAAACACCAGCAGCCAACTGCAAGTGTGAAAACCAGTCTAGCATCCCAAATGCAACCGGTGGCGTGCAAGCAGCACATTAAGGTGGTGTAGAAACCTCTGTAAAACCTGCCAATGTTGACGCTCTAAGGACTGAATACTGATTAAGCACATCACCATTGCTAAAACAATCAAAGAGCTTCCAAATTTCGAGGGTCATCGGAAAACTCACCTGGACCTGTCTAATCAAACTGTGTTTAAACTCACAAAGTAACGGCTTTTCTCTTTGGCCAGCATCATTTATTCAACGGACAGACAGTAAAAGTGTCAAGTTTAGGTCTTAAGTGTTGACAACTTCCTGATTCACTCACTGCCCAATGCTCAGTATACGCCAACAACAGCTTTATGGTGACAGATGATTACTCTGAAGTTACTCTACATTTAGTATGTGCAAATTCAGGTCATATCAAAACCCAGAAGATATTTTAACTTTAAAAGTGGAACATTTGGATTATTGAAGACTTCATCTTTGATGCCCTAAATAAACTCTGGGTCAAATATGGTGGAATACACAGAAGTGTGAAGAAAAAAAAAATGTTCATAAAATAGATCATGCATCACTAGCAAACAGATGCCGATGCATAATCTGCAGAAGGTTTTGTACAAGAATTTTGAGTCTTTAATTACCAAGTTAAATTTTTGGAGGATCTCCGGGAATGTCAATGAAGATGATGTGATGTTGATTACAAAACTGAAAAACTGTGCCTTGTAAATCAAGTGTTAAAACTGTAGGGTACAGTATTTTTAGATGATGTTTTTGGTGTTAATTTTCCTACATGTAAGTTAGTATACATACTTCGTTAGAAACATTGCTTACAAAGAATTATTCCGAGCAGGGATGTAACAAAAACTGAATTAGTTTATATGTGTGTGTATAATGCCGACTGATAAAACCACACTACCGTGGCTACAATCAGCACATTTTGCATCAAGTACCTGCTACAAGGGGGGAAAAACAATGTTAATTTCCTCATTCTTGATGGGGTTTTTTTGTTGCTGATACTTTTGCAGGGATCTGAGTCATCAAGGAAACAGGTGTACTGATTGCCAGTCTTCACTAATTCATTTCCGCCAAATAAAAAAAAATTAAATGTTTTCTCACATCATCGAACAAGGTTGGTTTTTTTTAAATTTTTGTATTTATTTCCAACGAACAATCCAGAGCCAGATCAATTTCAAGAGTATCACACTTAAATATTAGATTACATAAACACAAATGTGATAGTTCATCATCAATCAACTATTGTCAGTGGAATCAATTTTATTGTGTAGATATAATAAACAGTGTGTGTGGTGGATAGGCCAGGCTTGTTTCCTGAGTAACTACACATTCGAAGTCATCGCCACTCGGATTCGGCCATTAAAACCACAACAAGGACAAGTCGATTGCACAAGTCCATTAAGCGACCATTGTTTCCATCATAAAAACACCTCTGGCTTCATCAACTAGCAATTGAGTGTAAAGCACTGAGCATCAGAGTCATAAAACAACTGAGCCATAAGGGTGGTAACCGCTGTCCCATTTAGTGATATTGTCAGACATTAAGAAACTAATGTAACAAGCTAATGCGTTTAAATATAAAACTTGACAATTCTAGAGCTTTTATGAAGACAGTAATCTTAAAGTCATTAACCTATGTTCCGGATTCTTTGAATAAATCATCTATAAAATAATTCAGATATATTGAGTTGATTATCTACCTGTGTCACCTGTCTTACTTAGATCAACTAGCCCATCAAAAAGCATGATGTGCATCACTTAACTACCCAACCCTGCCCTGTCCACTTATTAACACCGACATTCAACATTATCTAGTTTTCATACTTTATTTTCAATAATCAGGGAAGTGCTTTCAGGCTTAGCATTACTTTGTGCTATCAGGGAAGTGATTTAGGGTGATCTAACAATCAATACACTAGCTTTCCACCTCATTGCAATCTATATGCCCAAGCAGAAATTGGTTGAAATTGGCTCCTGACGAGCCTGAGGCAGGAATAAAAATAGGAAATTGGGTTGATTATTATTACTATAGGTAAAAGTCCGTATCAATTGAAAACAGGTCCAGAGAAGCTGGTTAACATATTGTAGGGTGTGTAGTGACAGCTGTTCACAAACAATCGCTACATGACAAAGCATCACAAGGGAATTCATAAAGTCCCCCTGGCAACACATTGCAACAAATATAATAGGAACAATTCCTATATGCAGTTTTGCATGTGAACAGGCAATACAGTACACTGTTTATTCAAGTATGGGAAGAATAATACAGCACTCCAGTACACAGTTCCTTTCTGAAAGCTGTTTGTATTAATGAAATCCTGTTTTATAAAATAGCATTAGTGGCTTAATACGATATATCAACTTTCAACAGTCAGGCATCATAAACAAAGTTCCATTATTTCTACTGATCATTTTTAATTAACTGACTGGATTAACTGGGATTGAAACTCATGCTCAATGGTATTCACTTATATAATGATAAAGCCACATTACAGGAAATGTTAATTGTTAATTGAAAATTAATATTACTCCTTGCTAAGTAAAAGCAGAAAGGCTCTGCTTTGTACATCCTACTCTTTAGCAAGAGATGGAAACCGATATGCAAGGAGTTTGTTAACTGAAACAGAATTTTCGAAAAGCAACAAAGGTTTGGTTCCAAATCAGTTCTAATGAATATTGCTAGTAGTGAACACAGCTGGGCCAAACACTGATTAATCTTTAACAAAAAGTCCATCAAAAGATAAATTAAGCCTTATAGAAAAAATAAAAACAAAGGAGGCAATTGATTTCTGTGGAAGTTATAACCATGTTAAGATGGTCAAGTCTTGAAAGTAACAATACACCAAGGGCTTAGGCAGACAATCGTCCACCTGTTCAAAAAGACACCCTGGAGTGAACAATTGTCTAATTTGGACACCTTGTTTTAAGAGAGTTTAACATGTAGGAATAGGAAAACTGTCTAAATTAGACACCCAGTTATTTGTTAGTGAAGCACAACAACCATTTTGGACACCATACTTTTGGTTTCTTGGCAAGCCCCTACAATACACTAAGGTAGTTCCAATAGAAAAGAAACAATAAAACATGACCACTGGTCAATGTTGATGAGATTAAATATACAGCCTGTTAATGAAGTAATAAGATCTAAAGCTTATGAGAGGAGGGTATTGTTCTCAGTTCAGAGTGACTAGTTTAATTTCATGTCAAGAATTTCTAATCATACTTGTGAGCTATCATTGTTGTCTGATATTATTGTGGATAAAGAAGATCTCCTTATCCCAATGGAAGCTCTGTATCGTTAAAGCTACTATCAGGAGGAACACCTGAGCAATATTAATATTAGGCTTAATTAAGACCTTCCCTTCCCTACTTAGATAAAGCTAATGAATAAAGGATCAGCTGCTGTTAAGCCACGACCAAGACCATCTTCTGGAAAAACGTCTCTGGTGTATCTTATAACACAGATGCTTATAAAAAAAGAGAAAATTAACCATTCATAATGAACTCAAATGATTCCTGAACAGACAAGCAAACCAACAGCAACCAATATACAACAGTTTAGCAAAGAACAGCCTTCCCAACATGTAAGAGCTCAAAATAACATTTCCTTCAGATGTATTGCACAATTCTTTTTTTGTTTTGTTCAAGTTTTTCATTTATTTTTACGAGTTCATAAATGGAGAGTGGGAAGCCAAGATTAACCCGTTTAAGTAATTTTCAATGAAGCTATTAAGAAACCTGTGTACCCAGCAGGCTTTGTTATTTCTCATTGGATAGAGTTGATGTATGGCCAAGTTGGGCCCTTGTCCGTTCAGTATCGGCTAAAAAACTAAAGGAGCTGTTCAATTCATCATCATCTAGCATCATCATTTGTTTCATTCTGCCAAATGGGTTTTCTCAGTGCCTTCTAGTGCATTTGTAATCCAGATTTCTTTTCACTACAAATTACATTTGAGTGAAGTGGTTTGTGGGGAATAAGTCTGGTCACTGTAGGAAAGGATCCACTCATCTAACTGAATTGTAGTTATTTGTTAGGCCACTTAGGACCTGCCTTTCCCTCGTTTGTCTTCCTTCTCCCCTCTCATTATACAGCTACACCTAACAGCCTCCCCAATACAACCACCAACAGTTTCAATCTCTCAGAACACAAGCAATGAAATCCAACACATCCACACTGCTTCAATAACTCCACTGATCAATTTAATATAACTACTTTATGCAGAGAGAAGACAAACCAGCTTTATGCAAAAAGAACAAGTTTAACAACCATAAGAAATTCAATGCCTCTTTAAATGCCATCGACAACTGTAAAAGTGATAAATCATGAGACGGATTGACAAGTAGAGGCCATCAGTTAATTCAAGTCCCTCTTATATTAACTCTTTGACTTGACAACTCTACACTTGACAACTTTACAGGCTAAGGGGAAGCTTGGACAGCATGAAAAAAGCCATATCAATTGAGCGTCATTACACTGCTCCTTTTCACTGTGTTTTCTCTTTTCTAAGCCCCTTGAGAACCGTTTGCCTGCACAGATATTCTCACTATAAACTTAAACATGTAAAGATGAGATATCTTACAAAGACGACACAGAATTAAGACTCGTAAAACCCATCTCATAACCTTTGAACAGTTGTAGTTTTACTTTGGCCATACAAGGAACAAAAAGAAAAAGTTTTCAAGCCCATAAAAGATCTTCAATAAGTAATGTATTTTTTAAACTACAAATTGATGTGCTTTTTCCCATGAGTATAGACATATAAAGACACAAAATTCTTAGAAAATATTTGTTTTTTTTATACTTACTACTTGTGTCTTGTTTTGGTTGATTACTTGGTGATGAAGCCCAGTTTACCTTCATGCGCTGAAAAAAGACAGAAAAAAAAAGATTATTGTATTGTAGTTTTACCAGAAGTAAATAATTACTATTCGGTTTTACTTGACAGTTAATGAAAAGGGAATGAACTTACTAACCTCAAGTGTATCCCATGTCAATGACGTGGTACCAAAGATTATTAGTCAATGCCATTCTTGAAATCTGTCAAGGTTTTGGGATATTAACAAATTAACTTTAATACCACCATATAGCCTTAAAAAAGCTTTTAAATGAAATTTAAGCGTGAAATTTCATGAGATCATTATTCAGAGCGGAAAATATATATCAATAATTGTGTGTCTGATTGGGGATTAATCATGTACTTATAAGAAAAGACAACGGTTTTCAATACAGACAACCATTTGTATTATAGTTGCGAACGAATTAGCATAGCTATTAATTAGTTATTTTAAAAAGCGGAACTGACGTCATTGTTCGAAAACACGGTAGTTATATCACCTAGTCAAGGCTGTCCCCCTACTGCCTGCACCGGTGGATACTTTCATATAAAGATGCAAGTGAGGGTTCTGTCCCCAAGCAAAACAACAAACAACCGCTTGTACATATCAACCTAGTAATAAAAACTGGATTTTTAAAAACTGCATGTCAGATGAAAACATGTTGTACGTCTGTGTTACTCATAGAGCTATTTTGATATGTATACTTGTAACAGATTAACATTGTGCTTGGATGACCAAGCTCCTGAATAAACCATGTTGTTACAGATGCCTTCCAATGCATCCAAAAGCAAAATGATACACTGGTGACCGACCATGTTTTCAAACAATGACCTCAGTTCCATCTGTTAAATTAACTAATTAATGGATATGCTTACTCGAATGCAAGCGCAATACAAGTGTTTGTCATTGAAAATATGCAATAAAAATAACGAGTTTAGGTCGAAATACAGTTGTCTTTCCCATGAACATTTTTCCACACAATTGCTCTGTTTGATTGGGGATTTGCATCTTACTATTTGAATAATATTTCTGCATGCAAGAACAATCTGTAGAGAACACCACCATTGACAAAAAAAACAAAAAAAAAACAATAATATTTCTGATCTTATCACCTGGTATTATTTACAATCTTAATGTTGCGGCATCAATATGCCACAACTGATCTCATCAACTGGTGGTGATCTTTACAATGCTACATGCCTCAACTGATCTCATCACCTGGTGATATTTACAATGCTACATGCATTAACTGATCTAATCATCTGTTAATATTTACAATATTAAATGCCTCAACTGATCTCATCACCTGGTGATCTTTACAATGCTATATGCCTCAACTGATCTCATCATCTGGTAATATTTACAATGCTAAATGCCTTAACTAGTCTCATCACCTGGTAATATTTACAATGCTAAATGCCTTAACTAGTCTCATCACCTGGTAATATTTTCAATGCTACACACCTCAAATGGGTAATATTTGCAATATTAAATGCCTCAACTGATCTCATCACCTGGTAATATTTACAATGCTACATGCCTCAACTGTTCTCACCACCTGGTAATATTTTCAATATTTAATGCCTCAACTGATGTTATCACCTGGTTATATATATAATATTAAATGCCACAACTGTTCTCACCACCTGGTAATACTTTCAATATTTAATGCCATAACTGATCACATCACCTGGTGATCTTTACAATGCTATATGCCTCAACTGATCTCATCACCTGGTAATATTTAAAATGTTAAATGCCTAAACTAATCTCATCACCTGGTAATATTAACAATGCTACATGTGGCTGCCTCAACTGATCTTATCACATGGTAATGTCTAAAATGATAAATATCTTAAATGATCTCATCACCTGGTAATATTAACAATGCTACACACACCCCAAATTATCTTATCTGGTAATATTTACAATGCTACATGCCTCAACTGATCTCATCACTTGGTAATGACTAAAATGTTAGATGTCCAAAATGCTAAATGCCCAACTGATCTCATCACCTGGTAATATGTTTACAATGCAACATGCCTCAACTTATCTCATCTAAATGCCTCAACTGATCTCATCTAAATGCCTCAACTTAGTTCATCATCTGAAAATATTTATATGTGAGGGGGACACTCTTTGTGGAAATTTGTTATTGTTTGTTTGCTTTGGGGTACTTATGGTTATTTGATTCATAATGACAGCATGCTAGCTGACCCCTCCCATAATGTGACTGACAGAAACACCACAAAAGATCAATACCATAGCAGGTGGGTGTTGCCCCTAAACCAAGTGATAATAAGGGGGGACATAAACTACCTTCATCTGCATATGTGAGTGTTTTATAAATTTTGTACACAGAAAACTATTAGGTTATACACACTTTCTAAATGATTTGCATACCAAACATTATAGTATTTGTAAATAAAGTATACATATGACCTTTATCAGAAGACATGCACATGTATTGAGTGAGTAGTGTTAATGACAGCAGATCTCTGGTATAAGTAGTATAAACTTACGTCTTCTCTCAATTAGAAAGGAAGGCACTCTCTCTAAATAGGGCTAAATGGGGCAAGTATGAAGTAGAATAGTTAACGTGTAATTATGACATCTTTTCCTCAAAGCCTCACACAGTAGATCAAATATCTGTAATTGAGGTTATTATGAAGGTAAAGAGACGTATTATTGGCTGAATTTAGACCATCGTTTTATCTCCGCCAAAGCATAACACCTGTCTACAGCAAATAAGCACATGCCTTGTGTTCGCTTTAACTAGAAATCGAAGACTACAATTAGAGGCTCAGTGGCCCAGTTGAATATTGGCATGTGTTAGTGATAGTAACAGAGTGAGAATCAATGAAGACAGGCTGAGTTTGAAAAGAAGGTAGCTCTCCGTCTTATTGACCCTGACTGGTTACAATAAGAGAGTTTAATCCACCTCTAAACAGTGCTGTCACCCTGTCTTCCTAGTGACACAGTCCGCACATCAAACGCCAACATTAATCAATAAACACCCTAAAGAAAAATCAAACTTGAAATACACCAGCCTCCAGAAAAAACAGTTATCACACAATATCATGTTTTCATAAAATCTGCTATATTTTTTGCCTCTAGAAATGCTATTGAGGCAACAATTAATAATTTTATCACAAGCTGAGCTAAGGTGGCCGGAATCAATGGTCCCTGTTCGATCTTCGTATACGTCATCTAAAGAGGAGATTTCCATTCAATGATTTTGGTTGGTTATCATTGAAAAGCAGATATTACTGTGACAAAGAACAAATATAAAAAATATATCAAAAAATAAAAATCCTAAGTTGACCCCACCTTTCAAACAGAATTGTTTACAAGGCAAATTATCCACATAAATATTTGTAAGTTGATAAAACTTTTGCATCACTTATCGTTAAAAGGGTTTTAAAAGTATATTGGATGTTTGGCTGTTTAAAGGTGATTTGGATGATGTAGATTTAATCTGGTCTTTATCAGTAACAATAGCTTAAAAGGTTTTCAATCATTTTTCTAGAAAGGAGAGAGGGTTGGGGTGAATATTTAATGCAGCTTGACTGGACGACGGGGAGATGTCAGCTAAAAAGCCTCCAGCTTCAGTCCACACATGACTTATGTATTCAATGACTTTGGCTGTGTGTTAAAGCAGCCAATGCGCACAAGCCAGCAGGTGGAAGCGGGATTTACTCCACATTCCCATGCTGCTTATGTGCTGTGGCAAATACTCTTGAATAATTGATGGTCTTTCCTTAACACACTATAGAGAGCTTAATAATTCATTGTTCCTCTAAAGGGCTAGAAGGTGAAAGGTACCACTAATGAAAGATCAGAAACGCCTTTAGTAAAAGAAAAATTACATGTACCAACAGACTTTCTAAATTCACGTTATGATCAAACTCCAAAATTTGAAGACAATATAATAATCTTTGTTTTTTTTTTAAATTGTTATTTACAAAATTTGACTATAGCACCAATTTAAAATGAATTATTCCTCACCAGCATTTGTCTATGTTTCTCATACATAAATCATTGATGACAAAACAGAGCTCACATGCCAAAACAGTGTCAGTAGCATGGTTTCAACAGAGTTAAATAAAATCCAGTAAAAGAGTTAACAAACACAACCCCCTTCCAAAATTTCAAATTCTTTTCAGTATTTATTTCATCAATATTAACAGACCACAATGTTGTGATCTACTCAAACATAATTTATAATTAAATCTCCAGTTGGTCAGATCAAACTGAATTACTTTATTGGGCTCTTTTTAGATATTTCAGATAGCTTTTCTACGCTCTGATTCTTTTTATCAATACAATGTACTCTCATAATTTTTTAATCCAAAATTTAGCCAGCTTACTTGATAAAATATCACTTTAAAGGTCAACTCAGGTGACGGTTAAACACCCTGTACTCTTAGAGTAGAATTACCAGGGTCAATCTTGTCAAGTATTGACAGGTGACCCGAGACTTCAGACATAACGATAGAGTCCTAGCTTCCTTTAGTTGGCATGAGTTATGTTGACAGACTAATCATCATTTCACAGGTTACCTCATTTATAACACCTGTTTTCACCAGCTACCTCCATTTACATACACTGTATTACCACAGCGATAAAAATCTAATTGCTCGAGTTGTGAATAGAGACTTAATGTGTGCTGTTATAATCAGGCGTATGGTTACATGTTGCGAAGTAGTGTCTTTGTTGTGGAGAGTGCGAGGAAACACGAGACTACATTGAAGGTCACATTACCTCATTGATTTACCATATATAACTGTTGCATTGAGCTGAAGCCACTTGGGCCTGCCAATACAGCAGAAGTGTTTGAGAGTGAGGTGGCATGTTACATGGTTGTTAACATGGTCTACTATACGTCCACTGATTACCACTGTTTCCTGGTGGACCAGTTTCAAGTGACGCTGAACAAGAGAAACATAATCATAACCAAGGCGTCAGAGTAATGGCCATGTCTAGCAAACAACAATGCGTGTATGCACATGGCCGTTTCCCCAACAGCTTGTTACAACAGATACAATCAATGTTGGGAGATGGTTACCAAGGTTTGGGCACGGATCATTGGCAGAGTCTCAGTAGCTTTTACTCAAGTTTATTCCTAACTTTTCTCACCTTTCTATTCTGTTATGAGAGGAAGTTGGAGAATCAACTGTAATGAACAGGGAACTAAAGCCACTCTACAGATCAAAGACCCAGTTTTAATTCAGCCAGTAAACAAAAAGACAGAGAACAAGTGTAATTTTTAAGGATCAATGGAGCCTGTATGATAAGGGAGAGGTATAGATCGATGTTTGGGTTGGCCAGTCCCTTCAATGTTAGCAGACCTATCAATCAAAATCACAGAGTGTACTTCCTCCTACATTAGCTTCTTTCCCGATGGCCATCTCTGAGAGTAACTAACAAAACCATTTCACTTTACAACAGACACACAATCATCTCTATAACTGACATATTACTTTTCATGAATTCTACAACAACATTTTACTGTGTTTTTCGAAAAATTACAAAAGCGCTAGGAGAGATAAGTTCTGAGAGTCAATTGTGAACAATGACAGAATGGCTGGTTGGATAACATCCCATGTTGGCCATTATGTGTTGAACGATATGTAGTGGACAAGAGTGGACAGTGTAAGTGGGGAAAAAGACTACAGAAAAGCATTTATCCACTCTATGGAAAGAGGCCCTGTAGGATCTGAAGCAATAGTACTAGAACCGGCTGGTGCTCTCCACTTGTCTCAACCCATACAGCTATAACACATCATCTCCACGCCAGACACGTAAAATCTCCCTTAAGTTTTATCACTAAGGTGTCTTAAGCGAAACTGACCTATGCATACACAATCTGCCTGACATTTCTTTGCTGACCAAGTCGATTCATGCTAATAGAAGGGTATCCAGACAATGGCCCTTACAAAACCAAATACCATCTTCAAGGTTCAGTTGATAAAGCTTCTTGGAAATCCCTCAAAGCCATCCATCTTTGTTTGTACGGAGTTCATTGTCTTCGTGTCAGAATTTCTCAGTTAAAATGCTACGAGCGGGAATTTAAGTCAAATTGTCACTGTATTAATCATTTTGCCTTCAAATTCCCAATTCTACCTCCATCTTTAGCAAGTAGTCACAGATGAGGACAAAATTGGCCTTGTCATTGATTCTAACCATGCAGATTTAGACTGGGGTTGCAAATATAACCTTGAGGTTTGTCTCTGTTCTCCAAAAGAAGATCAGGGTTGAATTGACAGCTGTCGAAAGGCTTACATGGACAAAAAAAATCTTCTGGATAAAACGAGAAAACTGCTGAAGACAATGTATGTAAGAAAAATGAATGAAATATGAAGGTTGGTCACCTCAGTTCTGGCAGGCGAAGGGAAACACAAACCAGGAGGAGAAAAATATTGAAAATGGAGCCAGGCCGGTGTCCAATCAATATCAATTATGTTTTCATGAATACTCGTCGAGACGGTAGTGTGGCCACATTACCCCATTCCTCTCTTAACGCCAAGATCCATCAGCAATGCCCCATTAGTAATCCTTGACTAGACAACATTACCAGCCAGATAGATATCAACACTGACACAACCATATAACACAAAACACAAACCAAGGCATTTCTGTCCATAAATGGAGAACTTTCATGAATCAAACATTTACATGTTACAGGGCAAAAGAATGCATAATCTACGCTGCATGTGTGTGTGTTTATGTTGGAGCTAAATTCCCTATAGTGACATTAGAAGAAACCACAACATCTTTTACAGTTATAACCAAATAAACTTAAATTTGGGATAACAATGACAAACTATGGACTGTTTTACCATATTGTTTTTCTTGTAATGTAAACTTATACCAAATACAAACATATTCCTTGTAAAGGTGAGCAATAGGACGTCAATGAAACAAAATGATCATAAAAATAACTGCTTATCAAATACCAGAATTTAACGATGGTAAGTGCTGCAAAAGTGAAAACATGAATACCCTGTTCTTGATATTGCTTAGCAGTAATCTCCAATAAAGACATGAATGAGCAGGAATGTTTTTTCCCAAAAAATACCTTGAATAAAAAACATTAACCTTGTCTTAGTACAACTATGCTAGCCAATCCCCTCCCC
>JARFOD010000001.1:527429-544096 GCA_031763545.1 Mopalia muscosa | reverse complement strand
AATCAGGGTTTAACATCATACTTTATAATGCTAAAACATACAAAATTCCATACCACCACAATGGGTAAATGAATCCATCCTAGACACCACAGACAGGACAATCAGAAGACGCAATACAGAAAAGATACAAAGACATCACAAAATATTTCTCCAACTGTTGATTTATATGCATGTGCTGACTGAGTCTTAATCAATAAGAAAAGCCCCAAGAATAGCATTTGTAATCTATAACGGAAATATTGTTGAGAAGAAGTAAAGATTTCATAACTAAAGTATTAAATATAACTAATGGGAGGACAAAGGGTCAGCACAGTGCTTCATCATGCCCTAGATGTTTTACAGGAAGGGTTTTATCATTTGATTCTGCTTAAGACATTACAAAAAGGCAGCATAATAAATGACAAAAGAAGTGATTGGTCCTGTGTAGTTTATAATTGATGGAGAATACCCTATCTTTGAAGCATTGACTTTTATCACATTGACAAGAGGATTTTAACTGATGGAGTAAGCACTGGTAATCAGTCAATGTTAGCTTAGGCTTTCTCCATGAGTCTTGAACTCTGTACATTCCACAGGATTATTCAGCTATTACAGAATAATTTGAAGCTGAAAGAAAAGTTTCAGACACAAAAGTGGAATGACAAAGTTATTGAAATGTGTTATACTGTGCGTGTAAGTTAATTGAATGTTTTATTCTTCAATGGAAAAGTACTTTTCCAAAAAGACAATTATTAGCCTTGAAAATTGTATATACTGCCGATGTTAAAAACTGCTAATTGAACATAGTGTGCCGAAGCGAAATATTTGGCAAACGGAAGTCACTTACAACTTGATGTAGGGTCATGACCTGAAAGTAACGGATTGCTTGTATTATCTCACTAAACCCAGTAGATAAACAGCAGATAAACCTAAGCCATTCCTAATAAAAAAATGTGTTAATTTCTTCCCTTTTTTTTTCTTTCTATAAAAGTTTTTTTAAGAAATATTTCAAGTTTTTACAAAAGTGCTTAGTTAGCAGAAATTGGTTGATTATAGAAGATCTGGCATTTGCTTAATACATAAGAGAGATGACAAATAACATTATAAATGAACTGGCAAAATACATAAGGGAATAAAATAATATTTCTTAATCAAAACAAACATGGAATCCCAAATGAAATAATGGGTTCTGAAAAGATTAAAGCTTTATTAGAAAACTTTTGCTATAAATAATGTTTCAAAAGCAATATGATTGTAAAAAGAGAGAATGACACTCTATGATATTATTAGTTGGACATGACTAATAGCAAAAGTGTCAAACACTGTCATCTTGTTGAGATCTATCGCAAAATTAATTTTACAGAAAAATATAAAAATTTAAGGGCTGCTAATAATTCAGGCTTCAATTATCTTCTGCTTAATGCGTTGCATAATTCAGACATACAGGCAAATATGGGTGCATAATTCACTTGGTTCGGCCAACTGGCTTCCCAACTATTCATCCTGGCTGTCAGAATTCCAACAAAGACGCATTAAATTTTCAGGCTGACACAAACAGGCAGTTGCAGGCATAGTAATGGCTCGTGCATCATACATGATATCACAACCAGGGAAGGTTGTCTGATCAGAAAAACCCATAAACTTCTACCTATCACAGTATCCAAGTGACAACCCCTATACAGAGATAACTCCAAGATTTACTATTAATAAAGGCGAACCCTGCGCCAAATTCCAGGACGACAAAAAAAAAAACAATCTCAATGAAATGTTGATACATAAGGATTTTATACTGTGAACATATGATTTCCTGTTTCTTTTAATTGGCTGAGTGACTTTGTTTTATCGATAGCTTACTGGACTAGTTGTGTTTTGTGTAAAGAATGTAGTTAGTGTCTGACAATCGGACTTTCAGCTTTGCGTAACAGCTGAGAGCTCCACTGGCCTTGGCCTGCCATCAAATATACATTGCGTCCAATCAACCTATGCTTCTGTACACTACTTCAATAAATCCCTTTCCCATCCTCCAATAACATATTTTTTACCCAATCTCTTACAACCATATCCAATCTGTTCAACATAAAAAAAAACTAACTTCTATCTTCAATTTGTAAATATATATGGTCTAACAGTGTGTGGTATGCTGTTAGCAGAGATTGAAAAAGAGATGTGATTGTATTGAAAGAAGACATCCAAAAAATAGTTATTTTAATTTTTTTTTTGATCCACACATATACAACATGCAATACCTGATCACATTGTATTATACATGAGTATTGTGCGCATCCAAATATGACCCAAAAGGAAATGGCTAAATCTTGTTTTTAGGATTAAGATTCAATTAAATTAATGGGAACAACCCTCCTTGACATTCCTGATAAACAATGACTTTATATGAGTGACATGCTGGACACAGTAGCGACTTTGTATTGTGTATAGATTCTTGGCACACATCTGTGGATGAGATAACAGATCATCACACATTTACCTCAAAATGAAACAAAAAACAAGCCTTACGTCATGGAACAAATTATGTTTTATATCCATTTAAATGATTTATTCACTTTGTGGTCATTTACAGAAAAAAAATGACGTCTCTATTAACACATTTGCATAAATCTATATTTAGATGCCAATAAAATATATGAACCGATCAGGTCTTTTTTTTTCTTTCTTTTAATGAATACCGTAAAAATGTATAGAATCCCATGATGGCCCTGTTTCTGTTAACAGACTGCCATTACTCTAAAAATAATCAGTTTCAAGGATATAACTATTAAAATAACTAGTTATGGTTTGGTTGTATTTCTGATCAAACAGAGATTACCTGGCAATTAACACTTTAACCCATCCACACCTGATCAAACAGGGTCGCCATGACAACAAGATTTGGTGGATAGGACTAGAGTGATTCCCACTAAAGAGAATTTTATATTGATTATCGGTTCATTGCAAGAAACGACAAGCCTTATGTGCCCTTATTAGAGAAACTTGTGCACATTCACTTAGTATGATCATCGTTGAGTTTGATATAAATGGCAGCTGAATGTTTAAGAAGTAAGGGAATGTCGAATGAAAAGTCAATGAGAGGTGATACAGCTTTGACGACAGCCTATCAATTGGTTCTAAATCCAGCTGATCAATGGACCTGCTTGCCTCATGTTCAGATTCTTAGACACAGCCTAGACATCACCATTTTACATGTACTGACAATACAGTTGGATAACCTTGCTTACTAGCAGCAACTGTTAATAAACTCGTCAGAATAGATCTACTGGGGGACTTATCCATGCTTTCAAATCTTCTCAATGAACAAGTTTACTACAAACAAAGGTTTGCTAGTTAAGCTGGTCAAGCCTTTAGGCTACAATTAATTAGCTGAGGATGGCAAGCAGCCTATGGAGATATCAATAGTTTTCCTCCGATTGTAATCTACATTGATCCAATTTATTCACAGATTCCTGATGGACAGCGGATACTGTGAATTACCTGTTCTTTAACCCTATTTGCCTGCTGTGCACCTTTTTTATTTTAACATTCAAGCTTTTCAATTGAGACTGATACAATTCAAGACATGTCAATAATATGTGAACATGTTCAGATCAAGTTCTTGTTTCCCCGAGAGATTGCAAAAAAAAAGAGAACAATTAGAATGTCTCATGAAAAAAGCCCTGCAAGATACTTGACATAAATATGAATCAGTTTAATGCACAGAGATTATTAAAAGATGAAAGTATCATACTTAGTCTACAGTAATTTTAATTTACTAAGTTGTATCGACCAGATTGTTGCTACTGATGAATATTGAGCTGAAAACACAAAGCTAAATGAGACTTGGACAAGCCAGATGACCCATTCTCTCAATACTAATGAGCATGGTAGACAAGAAGAATTAAGTCAAATTGGTTGACCTTTAACAAAGAGCTCAATCTGAAAGGATGAAAATGACACTAACGGTCGAGTCCCAAAGACTCTAGGATATAGGAGCCTCTAAATCACTAGAGAATTACAACATACAGTGTACATCTGTTAGTGTCCTCTCAACACAACTGCACCATCAGTAAATTTGAACTTACCAAGATAAATCACACTTAATAAGTAAATACTGACGTTAGATCTTCTGTTCTCAAAATAAAACTCTTGTCTGCTGAAGGCATGTCACAATGGACCCTAATGTTTGAATGAATGATTGATATATTGGTGAAGTATTATAAATATACAATGAAAATGTACTAAGTGTCATGGGAGCAGAAACTGTGCTTTGGTCTGTTGAAATATAACTGTTCTTCCAGTGCTGGGTACAGATAGTATGCATATGCTCGAAACTTTAGCCAAAGGGTCATTGAACTGAAATGTGCCCTTGGTATTGTTTTGTTTGTTTGATTGGGGTTTAACGTCGTACTCAGGATATTTCATTTATATGATGATGTGCCACCCTCGACACCACTGGCAACAAACAAATACAGGACAGGACAAATACAGAACAAAAGGACGCAATACAGACACCACAAACATATCGGCTTCCTGTTCCCCTTTAGCTCTGAGAGCACCAGGGCAACATGAAGCTCCCTCCAACTACGCACTGTGCCATTGGTAATATACTTATACTTTCAGTCAGGATGGGATCAATCAATGGACAGGCATCCGCTTATAAAACAATCAATTGATGGTTTTTAAACAAGCCAGTAAAAGGTAAGGCAAGGGGCAGAAGGCAGAATAAGATTATCTAGATAAAGATACATAAAACAGTAAATCATTATTACAACTACATGTATTTTCTATACTTTCCTAGGACCACAACAGTAAAAAATGTCACATAGACTCAGAACTATGTAGAGCTTAATAGTTATCGCTCTGTTCAGCTTATCATTGAAATATCATCATGTAGCTCCTGCAAAAACTCACACAGATCAGCTGAAGCTGATACAATCTGCAACAAGGCAGCTGCCCTTTCATAAAAAAACTATTATAGATCTACAGTTCAGTACATATCGGCAGATCACTGATAGTATAATAACAGTACATTTTGGGCTAACCAACTTTTATCATATCAATACTCATCTGGTATTTGGACACGCTATGGAAGGCAAATCAGATCACGGAAAATATATTCCATAACATTATCGGTTACATTTAGTTTTCATTGATACATTATGGTGTACATGTGGCGAGAAGATGGTCTTACATGGCAACAGGAACTACTGCCTGTCTTATCTGATGCTCACCAAACATGGTTCCGACTAGTTATTAAACCACTTCCATCCAATTAAGCAGAGATGGGCAGATCAATATGGTAGCTGTGTAAATTTACCGTCTAATTCCACAGGTACGTGCATACAACAAAGGCCAGGAGCAGACCTGAACCAGTCAAATGATACACATTGATCAGACCTTCTCAGTAACTAGTGCCAAAGTTACACAGAGCATCATCTGTATCAGACCCTTCATCCTTCACAACATACACTTCAGCCACCCAAAAGCGACAATACAAAACATACACTCAAGACAAGTCCACCACTTCGGCAGCCTTGAGTTTTGTTATAATGAAAAAAAAAAGAAAAAAAAAAAAGACATGTGGTGCACTAAGCAGTAAATATTAGGACATATGTTGTTGTAGTCAAACAAGTTGTTCATTACAAACTAGTTTGTACTAGAATTAATGCTAAAAAAACATCATCCAGTCCAATTAACGAAACATTACGCAATAACTTATATAGTTAATAATGATAAATAAAAACTGCAATGAAAGAAAGTAAAGTGGCTGTTCCTACCGGGTCTGGCTTGAGGGCCAGGGGCACGTACTGGACATAGTAACATTGTGGGTGCATGCCGCCTATCCTGGGGTAGTCCACGTTGAGCACAGCTAACTCTCTCTGTCGTCCAAGCTGATTTGTTCCAAAGCCAACCATAAATTCCCACGTCCTAGTAGCTGTGCCTACCACTGAGCGGTATGAAGGTATGAGCAGAGTCAGACTCGCTGCCGCAGCCAATAGTTTCCTCTATCACACACACACCGATAGAAGCACAAAAGGCAGACGCAATTATCATACGTTTACTGTGCATTCAGGCTGATTTTTGAATGAAGCAAATTGTGCGCTGCGTGGCTACCTCTCACCCACATAGAAGGCAGTGGGGCAGCTGGATGGCCCTGCATGCTGGTAACAGTCTGTGCTGCCAATCATTTACAATATAACCCTCCCATGACAATTGCTGCTACTCTAGTATGCACTGATCACATTAGCTGCTATAACATAACATGTGGACATAAGGACTAGAGTCTGTCACAGCAGGTCAGGGGGGACCATCCTATATACAAACTACATTGGGATTATCACTTGATTATATTTTCCAACATCAAAATTAGTCGATATTCCAAACAAGTACATCATGCACTCAAAATAGAGCATCAGTTTGTTTGTGTTTTGTTTTTTTTAATACCATAAACAAATTACATCTAGATCATAAGTGAACTGTTTGCATTTTTTCAAATGAACAAAAGAAGTGCAATGATATTGAAAGCAGCATATTTTCATGCATAGCAGATCGTTGTTTTATTAGGTCATGTCCCAAAAGCACTTTTATTCAAGGCATTGAAAATTCAAATTGGGATAAAAAGAAAAAAATAACCTCTATAATTAGAAAAGATAAGCGGACAAGTGTTTATGCAGTCTATTCAACAATCCTATTGTCCATATGTATCATATAAAATACGGGTTCAAAGTAACAAGGTAATGAGAGAGAAAGCAATGTAATTGTCACGTGTTGTATCCAATAATTCCATTACTATTTTTTCATTATATTAAACTGAATTATATTTTTTATAATTATTATATTAAACGGACAAACTTTTTTGTTTTAACCATACACAATGACAGCTGCTCTGTGTGGTTTTAATGTTTTGTTAGTTAATAATCTAGTAGTGAATTGTATGAAGTTGTTTGGCTCTAGTAGATTGTTGTTCTGTATGTATAGAGGTTGGACATTGATAGGATGGGAAGTATAGTTATATGTCAGCCAATAGCTACATTATACACACTACAATATGTGGTGTAGCCAGAAATGTAGAAGGTGTCAATAATCAATGTAGTAGGTATTGAATAATTGAGAGGTAGAGACAGAGGAACAAAAGGGACAGTAAAGTTATCTCGAGCTCTAGAGCTAGGCTATTTAGGCTTAGACAGGTGATTATCAATTAATGTATACAGGTGTGCAGGTTGACACAATCTTACACATATAATAGTCAGCAAAATCATACTTGGAAGTACTGCAATATAAGGTGTTCTACCACCTACAGGACACATTGGCTTGTTTCCTTTTCCTTTTTTTCTTCTAAATTACAAAATATATGACTTCTGTCAAATAAATTCAACCCATTCATGGCAAATATATTTGATGACTTATACAAGGGATGCAAAACCAGGTAGCCAGTGGCAATCAAAAGCCAAATTACTGTCAGCATAATAACATACCATTGAATGTAAGTGAGAAAAAAAAAAAAGCTAAACTGTATCTGATATATTGAACGGGGGAAAGTGCGTTAATCATTTAGACTTTGGACTTGTACATAATGTATGCCCACTGAAACTGCAGAAAGAGATCATCAATTATTTAAACTTAACTTTTTTATAAATACTATGAGCAAAACAGCTGAATTTTTTCTTGCGCCCACGATTAGCAAGCACTACAGGTTTCAATTCCTTCTTAAACTGAATTCGCATTTGACTTTAAAACCATAGTCTTCTACAAGATCAGCCATAGACAATCAATCCCAATGAAGAAGTTCACTAATTAAATTATTGAATTAAATCTGCACACATGCAGAGATGTTAGTAGTGTAAAAGATTGATTGTAAGATTGGTGATTAAAGCTATTTTTTATTTGTTGATTTTTAACTAAAGAGTATTTCAGTTATATGAGATTTTTTACCCGGTCTGTAATTGGTGGTTAAGGAAGAATAAAGCCTGTGAGTCCTTTTCGACTGATAAAGGTGCCCAAGCCCAAAGCATAGCCAACAGATTGTTTGTTTTGTTTGTTTGATTGGTGTTTAAAGTCGTACTCAAGTGTATTTCACTTATATGACGATGGATTGTCCACTTCACACTGTACACAGCCTTATTATGGTGGAAAACCAGGAGGAAAACTTGTAAAAACCACCCCCGGCGATTTCCGGAGCCACAACATGTGATTCATTCATATACCTGATGGTCGAAAGGCGGACTCGAACCTGTTAATGGTAAATCAAAGCACGTTTAGTTCAGAAAGGGCACTTGTTACCACTGAGCCACGGCCGCGGGCCCAAAGCCGACAAAACTAAGGCTAACATATGGAACAAATTTATATTCATACTACATGAATATACCAGATAAGTACTTCTGAATTTGTACCTGATAAGCAAATGAGGACGCACTCTTTTGAGTAGAATTCTTGAGCATCCAGGAAGCTAGCACATTTGCTTCTATCTCTATATGCCTGTCACTCCTACAGTAACCAGAAATCAAGTCAATGTTAACATCTGATTAGAGTTTTCTTTGTTTCTAGTCAAGCCATGTCATTGAATTGATTGACTTTTCAAATTAACACATGTCCCTAATGACTGCTAACATACAGAATTCTTGGAGCCCAATGTCCACACTGGGAACTGGTGATATTCTACATTCCACAAACCCATTACACACAGAAACAGTAGAAGACAAAATAGACATTAATACTGCTTTTCATTTAATTTGTACATTAGATAAAATCTTTATGTGTGTACTCGTGACTTTTTTCTTCTTCTTTACAACGCAAGTGGCCTCTGTTCAGTATAATCAGGTTTATGATAAAGTCTGCAGCCATTTTATTCAGATTTAACGTGACTTCAAAGACAAAGTGGCTTTGGTTTTGCCTGAATGAGAGGCTAATTTACTCAGGGTAGTTGGGAATTCAGAAAAAGAATCTGGAAAATTCAGAGAACAATTTACTTATTTATTCTACTTAAATTTCTGGAAAATTAAAAAAAGAATTTATTAGTTTATTTTACTTATATTTCTCCTAAATTCTGAAGCCAATTTATTCAATACAATTCACACTGTAACCTCGTAAAAACCACCCCCGCCATTGCCAGAGCCACAACATGTGACTCGCTCATATACCTGATGGTCGTAAGGCGGACCCCAACCCGAGAACGGTAAATCGAAGCATGTTCAGTTCAGGAAGCGCACTCGCTACCACTGAGCCACAGCCACGGGCCCACAACAACTCGAGATTAGATCTATTTAGAAACTTGTTTCTGGGATTTAATGTAGAACTAGGTCAATTCATCAGTTTTGAATAATCACCATCACTGAGCCAGTGTGATTAATTTTTAGAAATACAGCAATGTGACACTTCTAAAGAGGAGTTGAAACTTCATTTAGAGACCAACACTGTGCACGCAACTAATGTATATTGATAACAGTGTTGGCCCAACACTGTTGCCATTTCTTCGTTGTCAGTTGTTGTGAGCATTGCAAGCTTTTCAGACAAAACTATATGTTGGTTTATGGTAAATTTATAAAGTTTTCACAGCATTAAAGAGTAAACTGTCAGACTGTTGAATAAGTTTACATTTGAACATATAGTAAGGCTCCCCATCAATAAGTGAACAAGTTTGACTGTTACTTTGAGAATAGATAACAGCGGGTGGTTTTCTGATTTCCTCTCTTAGTTTGTAGGGTTTGGAAAGAGGACAAGACTACCGCAGGGTTGTATCAATTATGTATACAGATCTCCATAGTGGCAGTTGTTCGCCAGACAAGGTGGTTTCCTCTCATGTCACAGCTGTGGGAAAGTCTTGAATAAATCAACTATACAACACTCTCCACTTAACAACTAGTCCGCACCAATTCCATCACACTTAATAACAATTATACACTTATATCAAATAAAATATATTAAAAAAACAAGATGCAGGTGCCCATGAGGAAAAACTTTGGGCCGGACAGACAGGACAGCTAAACCCAAAGGCTGAATGGTTAAGCTATAAGTAGATGGTCATAATAGTTAGTTGGTATTTATCAGTCAAAGCCGTTTATTTATTAGTCTAGGGCTGTGTGTAATATATCATAAAGACTGGTCCTTTTAATCCCTGATTAGATGGAAGTATAAACAGCGGAAACAAAGTAAGCTATGACCTGAGGCTGAGCTCCTCCAAACTCATACTCAGATCAAAATTCCATCTACACACAATAACCTGTGAATTATTGAACATCACGCTACACTGATGATACATTGACTACCCAGCTTCCTGCCTTCAATAAATCCACTTTTCACTTTGATTTGGGATTCATAATAACTCGTGCTTGTTTCCAGTCATGTCCACATCAAAGAACTCTTCTCCACCTGCATGTGGATACCGTGTTAAAAAATTTAAATTAAATTATACAAAACCTAGTCTTCATCAACCAAATATTGTTTACAATATCGAACTGCGTTTTCAGAATAATGGCATGACTTGTAGTACAGTTTGTTGTTGTATTGTCAATGGCTAGTGTGTATTTGTTTTTCTCTTGTTTGGTATCAAATCAATAAAAGTTATTAACAAAGACTGTAACAGACACAAATTTTTGATCAATATACACATTCTGCTCTGCTACAATCCATTATGTTTGCTGAATGCTTCTGGAAGTCAGATTATGTTAAAACTGATACTCTGGCCTCTGTATATCTATTGTGCCTGGAAAGGCCTAGAGCAGACAAACAGGTTGAACTAATGGAAACTCATTCAGGACATGAAATCGTCACAACCCTTCTTACCATAATATCCTGTTTAAATATTCCTATGTTTTATTTATCCTTTATCTAGGTAGCTGGGGTTTGTGTATACGGACATAGTCAACTGGCTTCAGTCTGGTCTAATTGGTTAAGTATTGGTCTTTTGTGTAGCCATGATGAAATAGTAGCATTATTTTAAAATAATGTGTATGGAATGCATCTTTACAGGACCATTGCTCCTGTGGTCTACAGACAGTTCAACAAGCGAGACTGTTTGGTAAATATTCTCGATAATGTTTGCTGGCAGAATAATATTCCTCATCTCATCACATTAGTCCTTTCACACTATCAGCTTTCAATATGTATCTATAGTTTGGAATCCATTCAAACTGATATTGTTTTAGTTGCCATGGCGACAAGGCGTCCCATAGGAGTCGTGAAACTCTGAAAACGAGTTGATGACCATGGGCTCATCAGGAATTCATATTGCCTAATGGAATAAGGGCCCATTGGAGCAGAGGAGAATGGCAAATGGCACTGACCAATCCGATTTCTGATGTGGTCAGAGGGACGTCAAACATCCCTGATCAGTTGGCTCTTCTCACCTTACTGGGGCTACCTTTACACTTCTGCTCATAACCATGATGTCTAAGGGAGAAGACTAGCATTGGTTAGAGTAGGGAGCAACCATATCCTATCCCCAATCTAGTTAAAAAGAATGAATCCTAAGAGAATATGGGTTTACAGAGAGAAGACATAAACACATTAATCACTTTCTAACCACCTGATCTTTCTCACTATGAATACAGTGTGGTCAACAGTGACAGACAACATCAAAACTTTTTATCCTAGATAAAATATTATCACATCTGATATAGATCCAAATGGAGAAATATTTAAACACAATTGAATAAGACTGGTTAATTAATTTCACTTATATGACAGCGATATATTCCAACAATAATTGAAACTAGCACAACAAATAAAAGTGAAAATTTACACTGTTAGAAAGTCAATCTTCCTACAGTGAATAGCAGAGACAGCATTGCTACATTTGTTATACTCAGACCTCAACCAAATGAAAATATGAACAGCTACTTACTAAACTGTTGAATTTATTTGTTTGATTGGTGTTTAATAGCCTAATCAAGGGTATGTCCTTTACAGGGCGCCGGATTGACCATTTCTGACTGTTCCTTGATTTAATACAGCAGAAAAACAGAGAAGAAACAGAGCCACACCATGTGGCTGACTTATATACCTGATAGTCCCTAGACAGACCAGAAACTGTGAATGGTACAACTGAGCCACAGCATGGCTAATTTGATTTTTTTTTTCCTTGGTGTTCAACATCTTACTTCTGTTGCTTCTGTCAAATGACAAATGTCTCCTCGTGACAAAAAAGGGTTAGCTGATTGATTGATTGATGATGTTGAAACACAAATGCGAAGTGAAGGCAGCATGACAGTATTCAGGACACCCTGCCCTTACCTAGAGGACCAGAGTAAAACATGCCATGGAACAAACTGATTACAGAGTTTATTAAATTAGAACAAAACCTGTATAATTAATGTTATAAACAAATTTTTGTGCAAACTGTTTTCACATAAATTTACTGCTGAAAAAAGTTTTAATAGGTGTGGGATAGTGGATTTGTCCGACAACCATGAACATATTAGAGAGTGCACAGATGTGTGCATATTCCTGTACATCTGTATTGTGCACATGACCTCTAGTCTAGGGGTCAGGTTAAGATTTGAATGCTGTTGACATATTACCCATCAAATCATAATATACTAGGATACATATATACTATTCTAGCTGATTGTACAATGAGGGAGGTAATGTGCGGGCTTTTGACTATATACATTTTTACTTAAAACATTCAGGTTATTAATTTTGATGACAATGGTAAATCATCGACAGAGGTTTTGTGTTTTGACTGTTGTACAAGGGACATGATGTTTGTTGTTAGGGACAAAGAGCCAGACTGAGAAGGGTATGCAGAAGTCACCATAGTAAGGCATTAGATGCTTCCTGCGAATGGAATATTGGATGTTGGAGGAGCTAATTACAGAGTTTTCTTATAAAGCACACAGGGGTTTATTTTTCTGAAGATTTCTCATGTCAATTAACTTCATTCTTTATGTCAATATAAGAGCTAAGCGGCTTGCCTCCATTAGGAGCAATCATCTGTACAAATCCCAGGAGTTGTCTTGATAAGGCTGTACACTGACCATTAAAGCTTTCACACCAATACGCTGGCTTACAGACCTCAGCGTAACACCTCTATACAATTAACCTTCCAGATAAAATGCACAACAGCTTCCAACAGCAAGTTTTCATTAGGGAGAAAATTTTTGGGCAGCCTTGTCAAATTATATTGAGTCTGCCAAGTTCCGGTTTTGGGTCTGCTTAGGTTGTTTGAGGTTGGGAGGCATTAGACAGTAAGGGTGCACATATCGGGACAAATGGGCGATTCTAGGCTCTATCTTTAGGGCGAAAATGGGGACCTGTCGTAATCAATCAACCGATCAATTTATTAATTGATTAATAACACTGAAGTGATTATTGATGATTCACTCGGCAAAATCAATGGTCTATTACCAGTCGTTTCCCCAATATTCCATGAAGCGCTAAATCGCTAGTTTCCTCCTCTGAATATGGTCAGAGCCATGATCCAGTAACTAAGAGGATATAGAACTTGTAATAGAATTCATGATTGATGTTGGCATTCTCAGGCAGTTTCCAGCTTATTTCACCCGTTCAGGCCATGGCTCCTTTAGAAGTGCTCCAATCTAGTCAACAGCCATTTGAAAGGACAACCTTTAGCAGTTTGTCTCAATTTCTAAACGATTTATTTCTACATAACCAACAGCCTTCAATCCATTGACACTATCATTTCAAATATACAACTATAAAATCTACATTAAATATTTTCAATTTACTTCCCAATGCAGACATGATGATGTAAAGCTTGTATTATCAATTAAGATATTCAATATAGAGGGAACTGTTTTTAGCAATATAGACTTGCAATATAGACTTGTTGGCTGTCTTGGTGACTTTTTGCTGGTGCTTTGCTTGGGTGGGGGTTTAAAAATACTTCAGGTTATTTCACTCATTTGAGGGTGTGCCAGTCCATTGGGTGATACTTCGCACTGTTACTTGTCTATTAGTACGTTAGAAATGTAAAAAGAAACCTTGTTAAAACCATCCCAGCCATTGACCCCTATTGTATATATGCCCGATGGTTATAGTTTGAACCTGTGAGAACTATATTTTAGTGGGAAAATGACTTCATGCTAACCTTAAACAATGGCCTCCAGTCGCAATAAAATGATGAGACCAGATTTACAGCGCTACAGGAAACAGATTTAACAGGAAGAACACTTATTTTGCCCACACTCTTGTCTTGTTGTCTGACCAAGGGTCATGAGTTATATTCTTAGACGTTTGAGCCCAAAAACTCATAGTGTCTGGCTTATTCCTAGAATATATATGTAAACCTCTATTATCAACTCTATGGAGTAAAAATATATAGTGACATTCTACCTCATTAATTATCTTAACAAAGTTAACCAATAATGAATAAGCTGTACATTGTGGACAAATTTCACTTGATTGATTGATGTTTTACACCGTTATTTCAGTTATATGACGGCGGTGTATTCCAACAATTATTTACACTAGCACAACCAGGATGTGAAGCATTTCCATAATGTTAATTTTCATACAGTGCTAAGTAAAGACAACATTGTTACTCTTCAAACAAACTGCCCTTAGCCAGAGGGCCCACCAATTAAGTTTTTATCTGATTAGATAGCAGACCAGCTCAGAGGGTGAAGAAAATCCCTCTCCACACCACTACCAAAACACCAAGACCGGACAAATGCCGGATGTAAAACAAAGACAAGGTGATTGGCTTTATGTTGGTCCTTAGTTCTGAAAGCACTAGGACAGCACAAAACCACCTTCTTTATCTGATGACTTTTGTTTGTTTGTTTGTTTGATTGGTGTTTAACGGCGTACTCAAGGGTATTTCACTAATATGACGAGGATTGTCCACTTCACACTGTACACAGCCTTATTATGATGGAAAACCGAGGGGAAACCTCGTAAAAACCATCACTGCGATTGCCAGAGCCACAACATGTGACTCCCTCATTTACCTGATGGTCAAAAGGCGGACTCGAACCTGTGAACGGTAAATCGAAGCATGTTCAGTTCAGGAAGCGCACTTGCTACCACTGAGCCACGGCCGCGGGCTTATCTGATGAGGAACTGATAACAAAATATGTAAAGATTAAAATTGTGTTCCTGGTCATAAAATACACATGTACGGCTTTAACTATCCAAGCTAATGAAATTCATTTGATTGGTGCTTAATGTCATACTCCAGGGTATTTCACTTATATGACAAAGCTAATGAGTAATATTGGAGATAACTTAGTTACATGAAAGCAATGACAAAATATCAATGATTCATTTTTAAAAACTAAGCATTTGTTTAAATTATAAACTCGAAGCAGATCTTAGTGTTATTTCTAAAACTATGTTCATAAAGTTAAAAATTTTCTAATCTACTAAACACTTATTATTGTGAAAGCTCTTATTCTTGTATTTGGCTTGAAGGTCATAAAAAGTTAAGTTGTTTAAGTCAATAGCTAACAGGCTGACAAGTAACACAATATAAAGTTGATAAAAAGGTGTTAATCTATGTGTCCAATAGGACATAAATAAGTGATCAAGGTTACACCTTTCGCCTGCAGTGCGGAAATCATGTAGGCCTTGGTAATTACTGGTTCAGTGATACCAACGAGAAGAGGCTGTCTTTGAAGTGTACAACATAAAAATAACTTATACACATCTGAGCTAAGCTTATCTAACGTTCAATTTCCTCCAGTGGGGCTCGCCACTAAAAGATCACTAGAGTCCCTAGGCTATAAGGTCAGCCAGGAGCTATAAGCCTTACTATCTGTACATTAACCAAGGTAATTGTCCTGCCTTGGACTGCCAAGCTAAAACAGTAGTCTGTCTCTCACAGGACAAGTATAGCATAACATGCATCATCACCCAGTGACATACTTAACACTACAAAAATAGGCACACATGATACATGTAAGCTAGAAATGGCCGATACCTAGAATCTCAAAGTAACTATATGGACGTTTTTAATGTCAGAAAACAGGAATGATTACCTAGGCTTTTAATCTGTAATTTTAGACTAGGTCACAAAAGAAGCCGCTGAGTATGCCTGAAATCCTATAACATCACAGGATTGCCTACTTTCCTTCATATTTTTTTAAAATGTTTGACAACAGATCATGCTGAAACTATGGAAACAGATGCAATAGGATGGTTCATAGCTTATTAGCTGTAGAATTATTTTTAAAGACTTCCCATAGGCTGCTATCGTTTAAAGAAGGTAGATTGTGTAAGATAAGTATTATTTGATTCATTGTTAAGCTTCAAATGAGGTGGAATCGTAACAAATTTGATGTAAATCTATCACTCCAGCAACCAGACAGGCGTATCACAATTTTTATTTTCTTATTGTCAGACCTGCAAACGATCAACCAATGTGTTTGACTTCTGTAAATTAACTCTTTGCCTCCGGAATATGTTTTTCACATGTGGATCTATTTAGATGGAATATCCTTGTAGAAAATGTAAAAAAAAAATTACATTTGCCATAACTTTTAAAAAGAGTCATAGTTATAGAAAAGTCTATATTTTCTTCATTAGGAATACTTTCTCTATCTAAAAAGGCTAAAATATAGCCCGTGTCAGCGGCTTGCCGGATGCAAAGAGTTAACTTAAATTGGAATATAATGGAGAAAGTTAAAGGAGAAGACCACCCAAAACCCATATTCTATAAATAATCCTGTGCTGCTAAGTTTTCCTGCACTCTGGTTGGTCAGCCAATTTTGAACTATCCAATGATAGATCAGTGAAGT
>JARFOD010000001.1:490566-506581 GCA_031763545.1 Mopalia muscosa | reverse complement strand
TGATGGTTTGATAATAAACCGAAATATTGAGTAAATATGAATTTTTCGTCCTTCTTTGGAGTAGTCACCTTACTCTATTATGTTAAGCTTGTCAGTGGAAAGTCTAGTACTGTACAGTTCCTTCTAAAAATATGTTACAACTTAAAACATTATGTCTGGCGAAATACTTTTGGGGATGATGTTCGCAACCAATCAAATAAAATATGTAATTATTAGATTTTTTTTCCTTTTTCAATATTATCAGTATTATTAGGTATGTATATACAGAATTTTCTTTTCTTATTTTTAAAATAACGGGTTTATAAGGGGATCAGCTAGAATCGAAAAATTTGTCCAAATAAAAAAAACATGCCCAAAGTAAAAAATTGCTCAATATCAAAAAGTTGCCAAGATTAAAAAAATTAACCTAGTATTTAAAAAAAATGCTGTCACACATGACTAATTTATTTCCATAATTGTTAAAAATCTGAAGCCTTACCTGAAATACCCTGGAATAAGACATTAAACTCAAACAAACACAGGTGTTTCATAGAGCCTTCATTAATTAGGAGGAGCCATGGCTTAGTGGTAGCATGTGCGCTTCCTAAACTGAACTTAGATTTACCGTTCACGGGTTCGAGTTTGCCTGTCGACCATCCGGTATATGAGCGAGTCACATGTTGTGGCTCTGGCAATGAAGACAATCTTGAAACTTCTCTTCATGATAATAAAAAGTTGAGTTTGGTTTATGTAGCGTCTAAGTTCAAACTTATCAAGGCGTGGTGTGCCATGGACCAGTGGTTAGTGTGTCTAGTTATTTATGTTATATTATTATTTATAACGACGGATTGTGACTTTCACATAAAAACCTCCCGTTCAATTACATCAGATACCTGATGGTTGACAGACAGACCTCCATGTGCCAGGTACATGGAGTTCTGTCTGTCAACCATCAGGTATATGAATAAGTCACAAGATGTAATTGAAGGGGAGGTTTTTATGTGAAAATCACAATCTGTCGTTATGTAAGTGAAATTACCTTGGGTACAATTTTTAAAAAAACCAAATCAAAATCAAATCAAATCAAACAAACAAATATAAATTGATAAAATTTTTTTTATTATATTAATGTAGAAAATAAAATCCAGGGATCAGTCCCTGACTCTTTCATTGGCACTGGCAGAGTCCACATGTTTTGTGTACTTATGCATTCATTAAAAAAAAATATGAATAAAAATAAGAATGTCATCTTTTTTTTATCCAAACCATACAGTTCTATTCTATGGGATTCCTGTCAGCATGTCACAAAATGTTTCAGTCACATGTTTAGCATGAATCACCTTCTCATTATTCTTGATTTAATTGCCATTGCCCCCATCCATACAGTTCTTGTTGACATCTGTCTGATGAATATTATTCTATACTACACAGATATGCAAAGTTTGTAATTTGTGTATACACTCTAGTTAGATTTATGCATATTTTCTCCTGCTGCTACGACTTGACCCAAAGTGGTTATCTTGTTTTTGCAGCTGCAGTCTAATATTGTCACCATTTCATCGTCATAGCACAATTAGGACAGTATTCTAAATTTATATGTTCATCAGACCTTAGGTCAAAGAGACACATGTTCAGTCGAAATGAGGTTAAATCAACAAATTCTGGTTTCCATGATTTTAAACTATAATATTATTATAGTAAGTGGTTCTTAATAAAATACCAGGCCTGGGGTCGTTGCTTAGTGGTTAGCATGTGCGCTTACTAATCCTACTCAGAAATCAAGGCAGACATTCCTTGATAAAATGTCAAATTTCTCACAAACACACCATTTAAGTTCACAAATTTCTCCCCAGATCTTACGTAAGGCCTACACTGTTAGGCTATTGAAAATAATACATTTGTTTCTCATAACAAGAAAATAAAAAGTGGGTAGGTAGGCATGATTGTTATTTTTTTATTGTCATTTTTTCTTTTAACTAGTAACACTTCTAAATATCTGAATAAAAAAAATTATATGTACTTGTTATTTTAGGCCTTGCTGTAGGCTACTTCATTAAAAAAACAACATAAACCATGGTTTTGGTTGAGGAGGTTTTTCCCTTTCTAACTCATGAAAAATAGTTCCCCGTTTTCTAAAAAAAAAACACACAAAAAAAAAATACTGATCAATGTTTTGCTTGTTTTTTTGCCTTGAGTTTTATTTGGTAGGTAGGGTTACAATTCTTATGGATGGACTAAGATTATTTTCAAAAAAATTTTCTCCAAGACATGGAATCTCACTGGAAGTTTGAGGTTTAGAACACAGATTTGTAACTTTGAAGAAAAAAAAAATGCCTTCTCAACACATAGATAATGTTAATATTCTATCCTTGATGAGATGTCAAATGTCTCACAAACACAGTATTAAGGTTCACAAATTTCTCCCCAAATCCTACAAAAGACTCATGCCTTAATTTCACAATTTATCTCCAAGACATTTTATTTCACTATAACATTGGCTCTATGGCTGCATCATCGAACAGGGCATGTTGGATGTCATGGCTTATTTGTTAAAATTATTACTTTCATTGCTATCAGGCCTGTGCTGTTATGTTTTCTTGCAGAACCTTAAAATGGGCCCTCAAAAATTTTGTGAGATAAACTGACATTTGAAATTTGCTGATTATTTGACATAATGAAATAAAAATACTCCTGAGTGGTCTAGGTGGCCGGCATTTACTGCTGGCGGTTCGGTGCCTTGCCCTGAGGGTCGTGGGTTCGATTCCCAGATGGGTTTCAACCTGCAAAATTTTCTGAACTAGAATCTGTTCAAACTAAGAAAGTGTTATCCCAAAATAACAAAAATACTGTTATGTATCTCATATTTATTATCTGTAGGCCATAGATATATTTGGTTTTTGTAATCTATTTCAGTTACTTTATCAGTTTTTACGGTTTGACTGAAAGCTTTTTACATTATTAAGAATTTTAATAACTGAAATATTTCAGAAATATGCTTGAGCTTTATTGAGGAAGTATAAATCAATAAATAAATTAATTTTGTAAAATCTCTTTTTAATACATAAACATTCCTATACCTAAAAATCCCCATAATATTGTCTATTTCAATAGGTCTATGCAATGCCAGGTCTTCAGTTCTGTGTCACGTATAAGCGTATATAAACCGTTTGCCGAGGCTATAATTTGTCTAAGGAAGCATCGATGTCAGATAAAAAAGATTTTCTAATAGAGTCGTCAATCAATTTGATAGTTTAGGCGAGAGAAGATTTATGAGGTTTGAAAAAAAGCTATTACTCAAAGTTGGTTCAGGCGAGCACCAGGCTATACAACGTCGGCCATTTATAAAGCCCTTGCTCTAAATTTTAAACGTCACTTATAATCTGATAGGGGATTGGTAAGCTCTTTAAAATTATGTTAGCTATCGAGTTACATGCTGGCGATTTATATGATAAGATTTTAAAAACTGGATTATTAGTAAAGTAACAAGGTATCTGCATAGATTTTATTTAATCTGTGAGCATTCCTAACTTGTTATCTAATCAAGAGCCATAGATTTGTTTGCAAATGTATATCGCATCTGTGAGTTAGAAGTTACCGCTTATCACGCCATCTTTAACAACTAAACATAACTGTCAAATTGGTGTGGATGGCGTGACATAAGTTCTAAACTTTCAAAGTGTAACACTATTTGTCAAATGTCATTAATTAAACACATTATACTTTACTTTTATTTTGTTTGATTGGTGTTTAACATCGTACTCAAGGGTATTTCACTTATATGACGACGTGCCAGCCCAATGGGTTAAGGAAACCACCCTGACACCACTGGCAAATGAAAATAGGGATGAACGGTTCGAACATGTAATTTTGTCTGTCATGTATTAAAAAGGGTACATTTCAATTAAAGCGAGACGCATCGACGTATTACATAAAGCTAATTTAACCAATCAAAGCCGTCTCTGATCTAAGCTGGATTAATGGATGAGATATACTCACCAAAGCTTGAATTGTTAACTTGATAAGCGCCCTGCTTTATGAAAGTGCTGTTATCTAACAACCTCACGATGTGAATTATTTTTTGCTACGTTGGTAATGTAATCTACATCCGGTTCTAAGTTAAGCCAAGATTGCTCTACTCTCCAAACAAACTGTCCTTTAAAAGAGGATTCCGAAGCTTGGAGACTATAGCATCAGCATTAATATTCAATACAACGCGCCCATATCGTTTATTTTCCAATTGCAATTTTTTCTACAGCCGATGAAGAAGATGTGCGGAATACATTTGAACCAAATTGATAACAGATTGGAAGTGGCATGGTATAGCGACGTACAAGAGGCTAACTGGATGAAAGGGAAGGAGGCCAGTTATTTAACACGTTTACAGCTCAGAATGGACTCTTACTGATTAATGAAAAGCAATATGGCCTAATGTTCCCTGGAACTTTTTGCTAGTCTCCTAATTTGTCTAAACGACAGGTTCTGACAGAGGTTGTAATAGCTAATACACTAGTGCTGTGTGTTAACTGGGAAACCTAATGGTGAATGCTGGGAGCTTAAAGGGCAACTTCCGCCACTTTACGTTCATCAATATTTGAATGGGGATATTGTTTGAAGACACGCTATGAAGTCATATCTTACAGTAGAAAGTGGCTCCCAATTGGTGGACGTTGAATTTATGGGGGATATAGGATTGTGTAGCGAGCTAAGCCGCTTATTCCCATCGATAGCCTCCAACCATTCATAAATCATTAACTCGGTTCTCTATTACTTCAGATCTCTTGTTATTCGAGGCACCACAAATCAATAGGGCTAAGTGAGCAGCCAAAGCCGCTCTTCTACACGATAAAAAGGAATAAGCAGAATTAATGGCTTCAGAGGCTGGAATTAAAGAGATGACAGCGGTGATTCAGCCTACACAAAGAACATTGATCGAATGATGGGGCGATTGAAGTTTATCAGACATGGGCCCCCTACACTATTAGCAACTAGTCAGAAGCCATACACGGTAGACATGAGCTCATCCATTTCTAGTGCGATCATGCAGTAATGAGTTGAAGGCTGGTTAGATGCCATGTTAGCACCTGGTAATATACACCCAATAAAATCGGCCTTTTCTTCTGACATTGTACAGTCTCTCCCCGATATAGAGTAATGGGCTTGGTATCTGAAAGTCGAAACGGGAAGCATTGTTAAAAAACTGTCATGGCGCTTGAATCACAAGCTATTAAATGCTTTAATACGATACATAATACTTAGAAATGTTTACGCGAAACAAACGTTTCAAAGGCCGTGTTGAGTTAGATGAGAAAAAAAATCGACAATTATAACACCATTAGAAACAAAAACCCATGAGTTTCGTTTAATTAGGACCACATTTTAAGTAAATGATTTATTTCACCGGAGAATCAGAATTTCAGTTTATCCACTCCGAACATCTGCTATTAACTTTAACTGGTTTGAGGACATGCGCTCAACGTGTACTGTATAAGTACTCCTCATATAACTAAATGAATCACATCCGCCAAGTCTAATCCTCTTACGATAACAGCCTCTGGGATTAGCTCACACGGTAATTTATCATTTTCTCTTACATCAGCAACACTTCTTGCTCCAAGTTGGTGAAAACAGTTTTCTTCTTGAATGTATCTATGGTTTAGCTAAACACAGTAAATCGATTGTGTTTAAAATTACCTTCGTTTTACACTGTGAAAAAGAAAATTTATTTAAGTTTTATTCTTAATTTAACAGAATTATCGAATTACAGTATATATTTAAAGCAATTTGTTAATTCTTAAATTTAACAAAATCGTAAAATTAGAGTATATATATCATAGACAAATGAATTGAAAGTATTCGGGGTGATAGCTTTGTTTTTATATGAGCGGATATTTCATCGATAAATTGCTTTCTGGCTATTTTTGTTTGAAGAGTAGCAATGCTGTCTTCACTTGGCACTTGGAGGACGATTTACTTTTCAACATTATGGAAACATTTCACATCTTGGTTGTGCTAGCTGGCAAACATGTCGTCATATAAGTGAAATACCCTTATTCACGGCGTTAAGCCCCAACCGATAATTTAACAATTGGGGTTAAACTTTATTTATTTCTAGCGCATGCAGGACACAGAAAACACGCCAACTTCGTTTGTCTTGCTATTTTGGGGAAATCTGGTCAACTGGTCTCATTTAAACCTGAGAGTTCGATTCAGAGCACGGTACCTTGATATCATAGTCTGTTTTGTTTTATATGATAGGAGGGAGGGAGGAGAGTGTGTTAAAATCGTACTCAAGGGTATTTCACTTATATTAGATCCGAACCCGTGAGCGGTACATCTAACACCTAAACCACCGGCGCGGGAACATACTTAGGGATCAACATCAGATACTCAGAGACCGTGACAGAAGATATCTGCCTTTTTAAGGCAAGATTAAATTGTTCAGCAGTGCAATTTTTTTATTGTTGCCATACATCGCCGTCATATACATGTAAGTGCATGACGTACCATTGAGTGCGTCCAACAGTCGGTCAGTAATGCAGTGAGTAAATCAATTCATGAACCAATCGGTTAATGAAATGCTTAACAGTTTATTTTTAATGAAAACCATGCCAATTAAATCTCAAATAACATGCCAGATAGCCTAAAAATAAATTTGGTTTATTTTAAACACGCTGTTTAATTAGGAGCATGATAAATATATTTTGATCGTGTAACTGCTGTTTCTAAACAACACCTTTATTTTTTTATATTTTATTTTTATTTTTTTGTGTGTGTGGTGGTGTATTTTTACCCATATACCAATATATGAGCAAATTGGTACTTATCATCTCTGAAAATATATAGGCCTACACTTTTTTCACATATTTTGGAGAAGAAACATGAGAAGATTCATCGGTTTTAATTAGTGGATATCGTTGTGTCTTAGTGATTAATTTTTGGTTATTGATATCTGTGTATTATCTGTTGTAGATACACGATTGTTTACCATATTTTTTACTGTTACAGCGTATCGTATAAACACTGCTACTCTACGTTCACGGCTGGTGCACTGTATTCAAAGCCAATCTTTAAACCACACCTCAGGGCGCGTTGAACAATCTGACGATGGACAAAAGTGAACGTAATGGTTACCCGAGGCTTTCATTAAACTTTACAAATAAAAACTCCACTCAAATTGGTTTTGCCCGCATATAAACAGATCAGAGAAGATATTATAGCTATTGTCGCCTTAGGGTAAGATATTTCATCACAAATGATTTGAGAAAAGTTCAAGGAATTTCTGGCCAATTTAACCCAGCCATTGATAGTTTAATTTAAGTTCAGTATGTGGTGATCGACTAGAATGGATAAGTATGGAGTCTTTCTTCTTTTTTACGCTTTATGTTTAAAAAAATCACACAGCCAAGAGACAAAGAATATTAATTGCCGCGTCTAGTCAGACTCTTTTCTCATTTTTTAAATTAGTTTATTTTATATTCTTTTTTATTTACTTTTTTGTTGTGTGAGTGTTTTTAAGACGAGCATGCTTTCGGGATTGAGTCCAAACTACCTAAAATATCTCAATCATTTTAGTTAAATTGGAGAATTAATATACCACTAAACTTTATATATAGAAAGATAATACATATACACAGTGACGAAATTGAGGGCAGAACACGAATAATGATGCGTGAAATTATAATGAATATACTTATCTTAAACAGTTTGTTTGTTTGATTGGGCTTTAACGTCGTACTCAAGGGTATGCCACTTTTATGACGACAGATTGTCTACTTCACACTGCCATTTGCATAATTACACCGGAAAACCTGGAGTAAACCTCCCAAAAAACAACCCAGCGGTTGCCGGAGCATCATCGTTTGACTCACGGTGTCCAAACCTTATGGTCCACAGATGGACTCGATCCCGTGGACGGTAAATCGAAGTAGGATTAGTGAGCGCATTCGCTACCACTAACACAACTGTTGACGAATTAGATTTGAAGTAAAGACTTATTGTATTTTATCTTTTTTCCTGAATGTGCTTATGTTAATGTTTACTAAAATAAGTGAGATAACACCCAGAAAAAAAGAGAAAATATTGAACTCCCCGGTCTACGATCGATCGCAATAAAATCGACCACAGAGTGATATAATTACGGAAACTATGCGGTTTGGGCCAACTGTTATACGCATAGCATCATATCGCAGCTACACTAAGCGATTATCCGCTCGTGTATAGTATACCACAAAAGAATACAATCAAATCCCGTACTTCCCTTGACTAGGTCACCCACTGCCCAGGCAAGATGTATACTTTAAAGGCATACCGATGATGCAAGAATCAAGTCGATCAGAATATAAAATTATAAATACTTTCAAAACATTTTTGTTTACGTTGGTTTGTTAATTGGACGAAACAAATTCATTTACTTCCAGAAGTCCATGCATGGATTGGTCGCGTGGAACGGTCATTGTCACCCCTGTTAGAAGTTGTTTTCAAATATCGGACCCTTCCTGATCGTTCTCGTTTTAACATTACCTATATGATACTGAGATATTCCCGAAAAAAGGGCCGGTAACTTTGCACCGTACAAGGATATAAGTTTATACAGTAAACGTTTTGTGATATATTAAATAACTGGCTATCCATAATTGAGATTTATACTGACTAGAGTTACCCCGCCTCTTACGCTCGAATCTTCATGGAATAGTTACACCATTTACGGGTCTTATAAAGCGAACAACGAGAACTGTACAAAAATCTCAAAACCGATACCAGCCCTGATGCGCTAGTTATCATGTGTGCGAGCGGATTAAGCAGAAAACAAATAGGGCGAATAAGTGGAATAATTTGTATTAAGTTGTTTACATTTCTTCACACTTTATCGCAGTATATATACGTCAGTTGTATCAAGAATATTGTGACCAACGATCTTAAGAGAGCATAAATATTTACTAAACATGTCTTTTTTTGTTTATATTCCTTAACTTATACAAATTTGATAAGTTATGAAATGTCCTATAAATTGGAGAATACAGAGCCGCTAGCTATGGCTTGGTCAGCATGCATTCAATTTGAAAGTCAATTTGGAACAAAGGGTACTTTTTTCTTGTTCGTATCGGCCAGCTGTTTATCGGACAATGCCTGGAAATTGGGAGAGAGATGCCTCACCGTATAATCTATGGCTGATTTGCCAATGTCGGACATTAATCACAGCCTAAAATAGGGGGAGATTTTTCGAATGGATCTAAGCGCCTTTTGGCTGGCCGGATTAACGAGCCAGTATAATTGATAACTAGCAGACCCATTAGTGAGGGAAACGAGGCGGGGGAAATGGCGACTTGGAAGCTTGAAGAGCCTCTTATCTGATCGACTGCTGGCACAATTTCATGGATGTTTTACAATCAGCTACCTCAGACATGCTACTGACTTAATTATCTTGTCGACCAACTCTTTGTCAGACTGCAGATCCATTTCTTATCGACACTAGTGAGATGCTGGATGGGTTGAAACAAAAAACTATATCAGGTGTCGGCCGAAATGAACACTACACACCTGCCAAGTGTGATAGACATGTGTCACATATGTATGTTGATTTTTTAAGCGTTTCTGACAATTTGAATTAAAAGAAGTTTTCCTTATTACTTTGTGATCGTTTAGCTTATTATATAAATTTATTCGTAAGCTAGAAAATATTTAAGTCCATAAGTTTTCCTGAATAGAATAATCAGATTATTTGATGATATCTCAAGTTATACATGAGTATCTATTATTTTGAGATTTTTAAATAATTAAATAAATTTAACATTTAAAAAAATGTATCTTATACGAATACTGTACGCAATGACGTAATGATCGTTAAATCATTTTCCGGTTTCAAAAATTAATTAGCCATGCACATGTGTTACGGCTAAAATTGTTCTCTCAATCCACATCAAATATCCGTGTGTTACATGTCCAGCCCAGTATTTTACCATTAGATTGCTCAAGTTCAAACGAGACTGATTTGCGAAATTGACACGGCGCTGACAAATATCTCTTTGGTGGAGGTCTTTAAGAGAGCAAATCTGAGCGGAGCTGGTTGCCTAGCCTAATTTCAGCCTGAGAACTCGACATATGGACGAGATAATTTGAAATTTGCCTTCGGGTAACATTTATCTCGTTCCCACAAGCGACTTTTTATTGAAAGGTTGATTTCTGGATACATGCGAGTCGCTCATCCCGTTCTCTCTTCATCGTCAGTCTGACAAGACGCTGGTCTCAAGCTATTAGATCGTCGAGCCGAATCGACAAGCAAGTCTTGGTCATTAATCCCCAAAGCGCCTTTTGATAGATTAAATGAAATTCAATCAAAGGCGTTTGCTAGTCAGTTATTGATCGGCGATGCTGAATACAGAGCTCTTGTAGCAAGCACTTCTCAATGAGCCAGATATTCATGAAATTGGGGTCGCGTCGATAACATGTGATGCTGAAGACGTTTATTAAACGAGAATATGAACAGGCGGCTGTAGACGATCTCCACAGTCGGCGCCGACACATTGTGGACATAAGCCAAAAGAAGCAGCAGTTATTGAACCGTTCAAGTTGATAAAACGAGAAATAATAGGTTAACAAGATTGTGATTTCACTCAAATGGCAAACTTTTTTCCATACTAATTTTATAATATTGTACAGATTTTTAACTTGACAGATTTTGGACGCCACCATGATTTTGAACATGAAGATAGTAAAGTTTCTTAGAATATCGAGTGTTAGCAAAAGGTATACTGTCAAGGACATAGATATACAAGATAATCACATTGTAACACTGCATGACTAGATTTGTAATACTACTTGCTACTTCTCAAATTAAAATAAAATAATATTAAAAGAAAAAATAAATTAGTTGCAAGATCTTGGTCCACAAAATCAGGTGTCTTTCAGCTGATTATTTTCTGATCATTGCCTTTAAATTAATCACTGAACTAATTGATGACAGCATAATTGGAGTTCTTCAAGCAGAACAGTTTGTTGGAAAACACTTGTCACAACGACAAAATAGGGGAGGTATAACAAGGGCCGGTCACTGATGGGTGACCGTTTGAGCACATGGTAAGGGCAAAGGGATAGAGGAAGGGAATGGAGGTTCATGATGCAGTTCTTTCCATCGATACACAATTATCCAGTTTAATGTGAGGATCGCTATTTTCGGACATACTTTCCTCTCCGCCACACCGCAACTGTTCGTCATCAACAGAGCTGACATTTTTACACAGAATTTGAGGACTTAGACGACACACCGAATTTATGTCAAGTGATGGTTTTACATTTGAGTCATTTCCGCTGCTGACACTTTTGATTGGCTCCTGAGAGTTGGAAGAGTCTATTTCACATTTGACAAGTAAACTTGGCAGCGATACCTCCTGTGGAAGTTGAAGTATTTGTTGATCACTTGGACTTTTGCTACGTTTGCTGTCATTACTGCACATACTGCTACTATCATAACCTTCTGTGTCACGTGATTCAGCCTTGGAATCCTGGCCACTGGGAGAACAGGGCTGGCCATCTCTGCTACCTCCGTTATCCTCTCCATCTTTACTTTTCTGAGATTTTGTTTTCTGCTTGCTGCCTTCTGGCTTTTTCTCGTGTCCAAGTTTGTGCTCCGCTGCCTCAGCATTGGATATATTTTCTTGTTTTTTCCATTTTGTCCGCCGATTTTGAAACCATATCTTTACCTGTAAAGTATAACGAAATAAATTTAAAAGAATTATCAAAGAAGCCTAAAAAATTATGAATGTAAATTATTTCAGCGAAAAAGGAGATAACATAGCTCAACAAAAATGACCAAAACCTGTACTTATGCAACTTTAACGTTTGTTTGATTAGTGTTTAATCCAACCGTATTTCATTTACATAAAAATTTGCACTACCGGTATTGATGGAAAACTGAAAAGAGAAAACACCTGGGCGATATCTCTAATGTACTTTTATAGGGATGTATAAAAGTCTAACGGGATGGGTTCCCATCGGAATATATCGAACAGGTAAAGAAGTTAATTGGGCCTGGAGGAATCTCTGAATGTAACCTATTAACCAACATATGGATTCAAAAGCAAAACACGTTTTTCGATATTTACAACATGTACGTATTTTATACGTTTAACTGTTACAATCCTGTTTCAATTTTAAACAATGCATAACTGGTTAGGCTCTACCTGGGTCTCAGTTACAGTGAGAAGAGCAGCCATTTCAGCTCGTTCTGTAGAGGATAGATATTTCTTCTGTTCAAACTGTTTCTCTAACTCAAATATTTGCCTTCCAGTAAATGTGGTACGAGCTTTTTTCTTCTTCGTTTTCTCCTCGTCAAGCTTATCGCCATCTTCATCAACTTTCTTTCGTTTTTCGCCTTTATTAGCTTTGTCATCGCCTGTGATAGAAAATATAGCACATAATCATTAGAAATGAGGCTACAGGAGAAATGAAGGATTTCATCCAATATGCGATAATTAGATCGTTTATTTGTTTGTGGTTTAAGGCCGTACTTGGTTTATACCCCCATTTACAGGCATTACTGTTCAATAGGAGGACGAAACCTCGATGGAAGCCACACTGGACCCCACTAGCAACAATAAAGACAAGGCAGGTTAACCAGTAGTCGATTTATCCATCGATTTATTGGTTGATTAATTGATTGATTTATTGATTGGTGTTTTACGCCGTGCTTGATCATATTTTGCTTACAGACGCGGACTATTCCGATTTCCAAATATAATTGACACCATCCCAACAAAAATATGAAGCATTTCAATAATGTTTGAAAGTTAATTTTCCTCCAGTGTTAAGTAAAGACAGCATCATCACTCTTCAAACAAACTGCCCTTAGCCAAATGGCAACCACTATACGAAAACACAGATAAAACAATACAAAGTTTCCTACCACCCCCAACCCTTTCCCCTTGGTACCAGGGTAACAGAAGATCCATTCCACCAGCCCTCTCTGTGAAATTTACTGATTAAGTACAATTACAACAGGCATAAAATCACACATTGTCTTAAATTCTTTATTATCTTGAAACTATATATTAAACTGAAATGTTATACTGAGCTGTCTAGCAATTGGTGCTATCTTAAAGACATATATATCTTGTGTCGTATTTAAGCGATTTCGTTTTGTTCAGACAGCCAAAATTTGTCAAATAGATATTCTTTGAACTACATTTAGATGGACGACCAAAATAACATAAAAAACTGATTATAAAATAACATAAATAAATAAGAAAAGTTGAGACCGATTTTGGCCCTTCGTTAAGTGTAGTTTGTTTCGAGAGTAGCAGTCACGGGAAATTAACTTCCTCACAAAGCTACACACTCCACGTTTGTTGGTCTTTGCTAGCTACGATAACTGTTTTAATACACCGCCATCATTCTCTTAAGTACGGCGCAGCACACCAATCAATGATATCGATATCCTGGGAGTGTTATACTGACAATAGAATGAGCGGGTCCCTGGTCGATTATATTAAATTGCCGCAGTCATTAATTGCAGGTGAAAAGCGGCCACTCGCTGTACACTAATTGACTATCCCGAAGGAATAAATCTTCTGTCGATGATTCACCTATACATTACAATGCCTTAGATGTGTAATAAGAACGATTTATATGAAATACCCCGCGGCACTTTATTCCCTATTAACGTTTAATTGTCGCATCCATTCGTGCTAAATGAGTATTGGATGTTTGAAGCCAGTTGAAGCTATGTATTTCACTGTCTCTCCAGCCTTTCTTTACTTTATGATACCAGCAGGCTATAACATGCTAAATGGATTTCCCATGTTATTGTAGGATTCGGTTTGCCCTCTAGTAACACCCACAAGTATTTTACCACGGACAGCTAGTAACACCCACAAGTATTTTACCACGGACCGCTAGTAACACCCACAAGTTTTTTACCACGGACCGCTAGTAACTTCAATTGCCTTTTATTTTGGGAAATGTAATGATACTACCTTCGAATGAAAAAAACAAAACAAATCCGAGATGGCAAATTGCAAAAAGCATTCCCACATAATCTTATTTTAAGTGTAATAGGGCAATTCCTAACACTAAACAACTACCCTTATTTACAAAATATTATGTTTTGCCACCTACAAAAAATGTACTTCAACGTTATTCCATTATCAGCCCAAAAAGACTTGTGAAGAATAAAGTCACCCTGGAAAATCAGGTGGCTTACTTTAAAACACAAATCTTACAACATATGTAGTATATAATTGGTTTTATAAATCCTATATACATACGGTCATGGTTAGCATGTCGGCCTATGATCGTCCATCGATATATACCTCACAGTTCCTCTGTCCACCTCAGGTATATGTTTTTGTTTGTTTGTTTGATTGGTGTTTAACGTCGTACTCAGGTATATGAGATAATCACAAGGTCGATTGATTGATTGATTGATTGATTGATTAGTGCTTTACGCTGTGCTTATGGATATTTCACCTATATGATGGCGGTGTATTCCAACAATAATTGACACAAGCTCTACCAAGATAATACTGGAAAGTTAATTTCTTTTAATGTTCTGATGCCTCATAACATACTGATGCAAATTATGTGGCGACACAAAATGTCTAATATTTGATGGCGGTTACATAGCGGCGTTATAAGGCCTATAGGTAATGAGCGCAGACACTGGGCCAGTGTTAAATCGATCGCATTTATAGCGCTTTATCATTCTAGGATTACACGTCGCCATGAAGTCCATCTAAACGCCAGAGATACTCTGATCGGTTTCCTAGAGACTGGACAAAGTAGCAAAGACTTCATTACAGGGGAAGACCATCTCACAAACCACTAGCCGGGCCTGAATAATTCAGTTAGATAGCAGAACTACACAGCCAAGGTTAATTCGCTTTGCGATAATTTAGTAAATTGGTATCAAAGTCCATATGGCTTTGATATTTTGGGAAACGTTGTTAAATTATCTCTGCACATGGCCGTGATGTGGTTGGCGAAATCAGAAAATGAACATGGAACAATTTAATGACGCCCAGGAACTCCGCAATACAGGTGTTGTTAACAGATAGGCAATCGTTGTATAGCTAGCCTTGGAGACAAATCTGTCAGCCGATTATGGTCTATAGTCGAAATGAGAGGCTATCAACTGTCAAGATTATAAGGCAAGATCGCTCATAACTTCCAGCCGTTATGTGCCAAATAACAGCCAACATGAACACAGACTTCACCAAACACACGCTCTGTGCATGGTATATTGTATTACAGGCAAGCCGACTGTTAACAATAATCAAGACAAATAGGGCTGGAGTAACAGTCGTTAAGAAAGGAAAACCGTTTCCGACCAAGCTCTTAGATTCAGCTCATGACAAACGCAATTTGTTACATAAATGTATGTCGATTTGACTATTCACTACACTGTCTTAAAATACTCGATATTCCCTCGACGGCTGCTTGATCAACTGGTAGCTTACGATCGCTTATATCCGTTAATTTGAAAAGCTCAAGAGAACTTCAATTTCTATTACTGGGCCGTCAGCATAGATTTATGACTTCCCTCGGGCCCTTGCTTTAACTGCCACCCTTCCGAAAAGAAGTCCGCTTTAAACAGGTATAAATGGTCTTCTCTTTAAACAGGCCAGAAAACTCAAGACAGTAATGGAAGTTATTCGGACACTAAGGGGTTCCCACGACACAATGTGTTAAGTACTAATCCGACGAAATCAGAACATTTTGTAGAATCTAGTAGACGGTTCCAGTTATGTTACTCAAATACATATAGATCCATGATAAAGACAGCACATTCTATTAGAAAAGCAGATTGTATATACAGGCCTATCGATATTGATACGCCATATCATTTCAACAGGTACAAACAATAAGATTTTTTAAAATGCAATTAAACAAATATTATAACGGAAGCTCTGAAAGAAGCATGTGTTGAATGTTTTAAGGCCGACTTCTCTTTAACTTTTGTTAATTTTCATTTTATAATACTCAGTGGAGACCAGAAAAACTCTTTTAAACATAGATTGAGATTTGTAAGCTTTTTTTTCGGGGG
>JARFOD010000001.1:469555-490466 GCA_031763545.1 Mopalia muscosa | reverse complement strand
GATTGATTGATTGATTGATTGATTGATTGATTGATTGATTCATTCATTCATTCATTCATTCATTCATTCATTCATTCGTGCATTCATTCATCCTTCCATTCATTCATTCATTAATACATATTTATTTATTTTATCTTTTTGCAGCATGATGTAGTCCAGTTAAACAGCAGCGCTGGACCTGTGCACCCTCAAGGTGAGCAACAAGAAGGCATGTGTCATACTTTATATAAAAATTATCACAAAATACAAGTACATAGGAAGTTTTACTACATGTTTCATACGTACACCTTGTTCACAGTAAAACATCACCAAATCGCTGGAGATTTACACTAAATTTAACGCCATTGCAGGCGATGACTCTGCTATTATGAGAGTAATGCGGATATTTGATTTATATTCAATGACTGTTGCTACTTGTTAAAGCTGAACGAGGCTCATCCATAAGTATGGCAATCCGTTTTATCACTTCTACCTTTATTTTACATATAACTATTTCACTCCTGTCAAATAAACGTTTATTTTAGATATGTACAAAAGAGTTCCACTTATCAAACTGAGAAATGATTTCTCCCCACCACAAGGGACTGCATCCAACCTTCATTTTTGCTCCTATCCTCTTAAGAAGACTTTCAATGTGAATGCCAAAACGATAGGAATATATTCCACATGCTGTGCAAGTTTAGCCGTAGCAGGGCACACTCCCAAGTCGATACATTGACCAGTTGGTCCAATAGAACCAGATTACAACAACAACAAAACAAAGCGCAGATATATAAAGGGCATTTAGTGCACACTGCCAAAAGTCAAACACTCGCATATATTAACAGCTAACAATACAAAATCGTATTTATTTTACATATGTTGAAAAGAATTCAACACATGTAGAATAAAGATAGAAGTGATAAAACGGCTTGCGGCTGGTGTCAGCATACAGTGACTGGGTCCAAAAGACTGCTGTTAGCATAAAGTGACTGGGTCAAAACTGCTGGTGTTAGTATACAGTGACTGTACCAGGGTTGCTGTTGTCAGAATACACTGGCTGGGTCCAGTATGCTGGTGTCAGCATACAGTGACTGGGTACAGCATACTGGTGTCAGTATACAGTAACTGCGTCTGGCATATAGGTGTCAGTATACAGTGACGGGTCTAGAATACCGGTGTCAGTATACGGTGTCTGGGTACAGGCTGCTGGTGCACGGAGTGGGTCCGGTTTGCTGGTGTACCTATAGCCTAACTGGGTTAGGTTGTGATATTCAGGAGGAAATCCAGTAATTAGGCAGCACTCAGACAGTATTTCCTCTGGAAAGGGCACACTAACCCCAGCCTTGTTTATTGGAGTGGATGTTTATTAAACTAACAAAACATATTGTTGCTATTCAATTTGCGTGGTGTTCATTAAAATATAATTGTCGGCAATGAAAATTGAGGAGGACACAGATGTCAGTTAGATAAATGAACAGCCTATCTCTTTGTAGGTATTATTGATGACTGGCACTATGCATCCTGGGTCAGCAGAGCGATGCAGAAAAAATTCCGCCTGGGACGATCCAAACCCGACTTGGGCAAAATCAAACTGAAATCCAGTGGCCTCTATTTAGCACTTGCCCAGGTATGAATACTATAATAGTTTCAAAATAAGTCTTTGTTCGTTTTAGATAGGGGAAATGACAGGATTTTCTTGAAACACTTTGCGTTTTTGCGTTGTGTTTAGCATCACATGCTGAAGGTTTTTTTATGAAGGCATGCCATCACGGAACACACAGATATTACGTCATTTGTTACCTCGCTTTAAAAACTAGTCGACGTCTATCTATATGACAGAATCTCACGCTGTTACGGAATCGTCAGGTTTGAAATAGTCCTAGAAATTTACAGCCTTACCCTTGATATAACCAATCAAAGGATTATTGCACAGTGAAGCTTGGATAGGATTATGGTTGAAAGAATAACGCACCCAATGCTTCACTTTTAATTTTCGGCACTCGCTCGAGCAACATTGTGGTATTCAAACTTCACCGTGCAATATTAACTATTTATGATTTTCAGGTAGGTGAAGTATCAGGATTTTCTTCATTCGTAAAAGCGATATTTCACTACCATTGAAAAACAGTTTCGTTTCGGCGTCGAAAGCTTTAGTTTTCATTGTGATGTTACGAACGAACGTTTGTCATGTCATCACCCAAACAGAGGTTATACGTCATTTATCGCTAGGTTTTAATTTTTTTAAGGAACTTTTTAACGAAAACTTTCCGATTTACTGGTTTGTTTTTGATATAAATAATAAAAACAGTATTTACCCCGGTGCAGTTTAAATTGTATAATATTGCTTTCGTGGATGGTTGAAAGGATAACCTACTTAACGTGCGCGTCTTATTGTATATCTCTTTCACAACCGTCGCAATCAATATATATCGTATTCAATCTTCAATGCTCACTTTTTATATGAAAGGCATATTAGTATCACAATAATCGTTTTCTCATGCTCACACTTCGGTGCTAATTTGTGTTAACAAATATTGACATTTAGAAACAATGTCAACGGGTATTTTAAACAGGCATAATCAGCAAAGTGGGTTCAAGAGCCATGAATATCTCTTCCCAAAACAAAAGGTACCCGAAAGATGTCAGCGAGAAATTAATAAACCAGACCCTCCACCGACCCTACAATACAAGGCAAAAAAATCCCTCTTAAGAAAAATCAAACACAGACAGCATATTCACATTTGGATCATCATTCTCTGTGTTAATGTTTAACTGATCCTAAACCGGTTTGTTACTTCAGATATCATACACAGGGATGAAGGACCGTGAGTTCAAGATTATCAAAGAGAACAGCAAGACGAAAGAAGTGGAAACTATCGCCTGCTGTATTCAAGCGATGCGATTAGGGAAGGTGCACAATGACACCTCGGCCATGTCATCTTGTCACACGTCCGCTTTAATGTATGTAGGAAAGGAAGATCAGGTTTACGTGAAGGAGACAATTGCAGGCAGTGGGGCTACCTTTGAAACAGGCTACTCATTCTTAGCCTTCGTCCGTTTGTGATAACAAATATTGATTCTTATTAAACAATATTCCCAAGAAACGGAAACCTTGAGAGTTGGACAGACTGGTTCATCCAAACACCGCACTGGGGTCAATACGTTTCTGGCGTGTCGACAGTAATTGACAACATCCTCAAATGTACCTCTGTCAAGAGATTTTAGAAACCAAAATAGTAGAGTTTCCAAGGCTTGGTATTGCCGTTACTGATTAGAACTTTATAGAATCGTTTTTTTTAAGGCTAATTAACATGTTTTGGGTGGTTAATTTGGCTAAATCTGTTTGACATGGGAAAGTATTCTCCTATCTCCTGCCTTATTAGCATTTGAATGTCAAACGCCCGCGTCTTTGTGTTTGGACGAGACAGTTTATCTCCAGACAGCAACACTTTGAGGGCAAAATGAATGCGAATAAACAACACACACAATTGTAGACCTATTCAAGCTCACGGCTGTCTCGCCTTGGACTGTCTTTACGCTCGGGTGTTTCGTGTTACATTGAAGCGAGGAGAAAGGCATCAGGGACGAACTCGTGTCCCTGCTAATAATGTATAGGTATATCAGATGCACTGTTCCATCCATTTAAATGTCAAGCGTGCATTGTACGGTTTAAGGTGCGGATCGCTTCGTCTCTATTGCGTGGCTTCCTAACACGATGTTAATTGTCATGGTGACCACCATAGAAGGTGTTGTCATGGTGTGTAACTTTACACGGTGGCGTTAACACTTATATTAATATGCATTATTTAGGTTTTACATCATATCATTTGTAAATATGTTTACTCCCAATAGCATGATATAAGATTCAGCATTTTTTGTAAATATCTGTTACATTATATAATGCTTGCCGGAGTCTATACCTTTGACAAAAATCAATGTATGTGTATGCTGTCTTATTTTATCTCTTTCTCATATCTGTCATGTAGGCTTATCAGCTGTTCAACGATAAGACTACATTAACTATTACCTCATTTCGTACACAAATGTATTCTCAGCAAGTACTGGCTATTAATCAAGTTTCTGATATGCAAGGGTGGGTATATATCTAGACGTATGGTATATCCAGATTTCTGGTCTACTCTAGGGTGGGTATGTTCAGATCTCGGCAGCATATCCAAATTCTGTAGTATACTCCGGTATACACAGGGATCAGTATATCAAGATTTCTGGTATACTCGGGGGTTGGTATATACCGATGTTTTGAATACCCGGGGGCTAGTATATCCAGATGTCCTATATACTCAGCAGTCGGTATATCCCGATGTCTGGTATATCCGGGAGTCGGCATATCCAGATGTCTGGTATACACGGGGTCGGTATATCCAGATGTCTAATAACCTGAGAGTCGTTATATACAGATGTTTGGTATACTTGGGAGTCGGTATATCCAGATGTCTGGTATACTCTGGAGTTGGTATATACAGATGTCTGGTAAACTGAGAGGTCGGTGTATATACAGATGTCTGGTATACTCGGGAGTCGGTATATCCAGATGTCTGGCAACCTGACATGTGTGTTATCCAGATGTGTGTTATACTCGGGAGTCGGTATATCCAGATGTCTGTTATACTCGGGAGTCGGTATATCCAAATGTCTTATATACTCAGCAGTCTGTATACCCAGATGTCTGGTATATTTGGGAGTCGGTATAACCAGATATCTAGAATACTCGTGAGTCGGTATATCAAGATATCGTATATACTTAGCAGTCTGTATATCCAGATATCTGTTAAACTCTCGAGTCGGTATATCCAGATGTCTGGTATACTCGGAAGTCGGTATATCCTGATGTCTGGTATACTCGGGAGGCGGTTTATCCAGATGTCTTATATGTTCAGCAGTCTGCCTACCCAGATATCTGTTACTCGGGAGTCTGTATATCCAGATGTCTGTTATACTCGGGAGTCGGTATATACAGATGTCTGGTAAACTGAGAGGTCGGTGTATAAACAGATGTCTGGTATACTCGGGAGTCGGTATATCCAGATGTCTAGTATACTAGGGAGTCGGCATATCCAGATGTCTGGTAACCTGACATGTGTGTTATCCAGATGTCTGTTATACCCGGGAGTCGGTATATCCAGATGTATGTTATACTCGGGAGTCCGTATATCCAAATGTCTCCTATACTCGGGAGTCGGTATATCCAGATGTCTGGTATACTCGGCAGTCGGTATATCCAGATGTCTGGTATCCTCGGCAGTCGGTATATCCAGATGTCTGGTATCCTAGGGGAGTCGGTATATCCAGATGTCTGGTATACCCAGGGGTTAAGTATATCCAGATTGTACATCAAAGCCTGAATTGTTTCTAGTATAGCCAGATATTCAGCGGAGTGCTTACAGTGTTTGTATAATAAAGCTAGGTAACTTTTGTTAAGTTAACGTTTTTGTTTATTGTAAGCTTCTGTAAAACAGTCGGCGGGTGTTAGTCTTCCAGAGTGCGACCTCTTTTGGCGGCATATACCTCTTTTCTTTTCTACATTTATTTTTAAAAAATTGAAAAAATGTAAGATTTTTATGTACATTATAATATAAATCTTAATCCTAAAAGCTCCGCTTTTATAATAATATTTATTTTCAAGCTGTTTCGCACATTTTAGAATAAAGTTGTGCAATGTAAGCACATTTTTAATGTGTCTGAAAGTGTTCAATGTTTTGACAACGACGAGTTGATGATAATGATGATCGTGAATGAATTATTGAATTTTGTCAATACTCTATAAAAGAGGAACAACTGAATCTGATATTGGTTCTTGTATATGCATGAGGTCGTATCAAAAACGTCATACAAGTTTTGTACGTTAAGCCGCCCTTTATCTAGAAGTATCAGATTTTTTTAACATGTACCGATTTACGGGCCAGTCCATAATTATATAATGTAGGTCGTGTGAAATTCCACAGAATGGATATTTAGATGTTTTAATGCTGCCTGCAATAGATGACCCATTGCTGTGCTATTGCGCATGACCAATTGTGTGGGACATAGTCCGAACTGTATCTTAAAGGGTCCAGGGAAGCAGCATCGATGCCACTGGCAACACATATAGACAGGCCAGAGCAATCACTAAATGGGCTTATTGAATGTTGCCCGTTACCTGCCAGCTGCCTTGATGATGTTTCCCTACAACTATTTACCTAGCACACCTCCATATTGAAGAAATATTAATACATTCCTTGATTTATCATTATATCACTATTCACACACAGTAGAACATTATATCCCTTGAGAAGAAAACGAAATTGAAAATGTTCTGTTCCTTTTCCCTGCATTGTAAGTTTTGTGAGAAAAGAATATAAAATGTTGTTGTATATAATGAACATGTATTGTGCAAATTTTGTAAATAAACAAGTTTTATACATCCAAATGTGTGCTCTTGTTTTACATTGAGATTTATCTTTAATATTTGAACCCTATCTTGCATCCCGCCCACATATGTGGCCGTTTGAAATGGTATTACTGGTTGAAATTTGACAGGTTTTTTTTTGGCGACTGGTATCATTAAAAAGGCAATTTGATTGGTATACAGCTAATTGACATCAAAGCATAGTCCCGATGATTTTTATACAGTTGTAATTTGTTTTGCTACGACCGCACAATTTACGCTGAATTAGCGAATATCACTACATGTAGACATTTAAAATGGAACTAGGTTTATGACCTAGCGGACTGTACGTAAAGCATGGAGGTAAGCCCGCTTCTGATTTTAATCAAATGTAATCAGTGAACGTATTTGAAATAAGAAAATAGTTTATATTTGTAGCTAAATGTTAAAATCAATTTCCAATGATTCTAACAATCAGCCCAGGCCATGTATTTTCCCAGTGACTTTTGAGAGTCTCCACATTTTAACATTCATGACTAAAGGCGAAGTCAACTTTATTAAATTTGCACGCAAAAACATTTCAAGTTGTTTTCTTTGAAGATGTTCATCTTGTTCAGATTAAGTTTATTTATGAACCTACACTTTTCTGTCATTGAATTCTCCAAAATGACTACATAAATTATTGTAATCGTTTTAGTGGTTTTTACCTATTGGTTCTTCACAAATGTAAAGAAAATTAAGCGTAGTTCCCATTGACATACATTTTTAACAGAACACTCTGAGGACATTTTTTTTACACAGAAGACTCGAACTTAAAACGCGCCAAAATCTGCAACAGTTGAGGGGCATCCCCTTATTTTCCCGGGGCTCTGTAGGATGGGGGTGCCATTCGGCAAGTGAGTCGACACACAATAGCAATGATATATACACGAGTATTTATTTGAATATAGAAGAAGAAAACAAAAATATATTTATATATATATATATATATATATATAACCGGCGAGCTTATTTATTTGGTTTTACACTGAATGCCAAACGTATGTCCATATTAGGCTTCTTATTAAATAGGGAGAAACAGAGTAGCCTATACATGATGTTGGGATTGTACACAGCCCGACCGACGAAATCGGATTCATCAGATAAAGAAGTTTATAGTCCTTAAAGTTCAATGCTGTTGTAAAACATGGAATTTTCAAAAGCTTTTCACACCTGCCACGGTATATGGGCGTATAGAATGTTAAATAGGCACCTCTACTCGGCCTATTTGATATCGCCAGTCATATAAACTAACGCCCTGTATACATATGTATTTACTTATTTGGCAGTTAGAATGAAAAACAACTCATTTAAAGCTAGTACATTCCGATTTTGTTGCAATGCATTATAAATCCAATTATCGAGGGTAATTGATATGTACCGTGGTGAGGTTGTCAATCTATACCTTTGTTACTCGGTTCACGAGTTCAAGGCGGGCAACACTGAAAGCGTAAAACAGACAAAGTGGTTTGGACAGCACATCGGGCACCTGTCGAAACCATTGCTATATAAAGTCTTATCCAACCGACAGATATATTACTCTCACACCATAAAGTATAATTTATATTAACTTATAGCACGGCTGACAAGAATGTATGGTATATGACCGAAAAACTTATCAAACACAAACAATGCAACCAATTAACCACGGACAGGTGCATATTATACCCTAGAATTTAAACGCACTCGAGCGTGTTAACGATCGAAGTTTAGAAGACACTATCATTTGTGTGCATTTTATTTTACCTCACTTTTAAACCTCTGTTATTCAACACTCTATTCTCTTAAAATGGACCACACGTTGCGCCGACATGCACAGAGTTTTTCCTGTAACGTTATATCAGAAGACAAAACCAATAAAATGCGATATGTACAAACATACAAAAGGCTTGATATGATTTGTTTGTTTGATTGGGGTTTAACGCCAAACTTAAGGTTATTTCACTCACATGTCAGCCTGCCAACCCAATGGGTGACCGTGACGGAAACCACACCCGACACCACTGGCAACAAACAAATATATCATACAACAAATACAGGACAATACAGAGTCAGCCAACTTGTTATCTGTAATGTCACGTGGTGGCCTAGAATAAATGACGATAAAGCCAGTAATTAACCTTTATATCACAGACATTACAAATATATCCGCTTGAGATGAACTAAAAGCTATAGCCATCCAGGTATATTATCACCTTTTTATATCTGTATCAATGATTAAAACGAGATTACATCTAATACAGTTATATCGTATATATCAACACAGTAATAAATGTGTGTTATGAGTTTTTGGCAGACAACTTCTTGGTGCCAACTTCTTCTTCCAGGAAGTGCTTTTTGTGTGTATATTCTTGCACTGATTGATTATCAGTCGATATCGTGGTATTGTTCCTATTACGGTAAAAATAATTCTTTAGAAAACAGAGAACCATTTATAATGAACTTCTACGAAAAAAACGATCCTTTAGAAAAAACGAAACCATTTATAAGGAACTTCTACGAAAAAAACGATTCTTTAGAAAAGACGAAACCATTTATAATGAACTTCTTCGACAAAAACAGTTCTTTGGAAAAGACGGAACCACTTATAAGGAAATTATACGACAAAAACGGTACTTTGGAAAAGACAGAACCATTTATAAGAAACTTCTACGACAAAACTTGTTTTTTAAGAAAAGACGGAACGATTTATAATGAACTTTTACGACAAAAACGTTTTTTTAGAAAAGACGGAACCATTTATAAGGAACTTCTACGACAAAAACGGTTCTTTGGAAAAGACGGAGCCATTTATAATGAGCTTCTAACACAAAAAAGTTTTTTTTTATTAGAAAAAACGGAACCATTTATAAGGAACTTCTTCGACAAACCAGTTCTTTGGAAAAGACGGAACCATTTATAATGAACTTCTTCGACAAAACGGTTCTTTGGAAAAGACGGAACCATTTATAATGAACTTCTACGTCAAAAGCGGTTCTTTGGAAAAGAGGGAACTATTTATAATGAACTTTACGACAAAACGGTTCTTTGGAAAAGACGGAACCATTTATAATGAACTTCTACGTCAAAAGTGGTTCTTTGGAAAAGACGGAACCATTTATAATGAACTTCTACGACAAAAACGGTTCTTTGGAAAAGACAAAACCATTTATAAGGAACTTCTACGACAAAACTTGCTTTTTAGGAAAAGACGGAACCATTTATAATGAACTTCTACGACAAAGGCGTTTTTTTTAGAAAAGACGGAACCATTTATAAGGAACTTCTACGACAAACACGGTTCTTTGGAAAAGACGGAGCCATTTATAATGAACTTCTTCGACAAACCGGTTCTTTGGAAAAGAGGGAAACATTTATAATGAACAAAAATGGTTCTTTAGAAAAGACGGAACCATTTATAAGGAACTTCTACGACAAAAATGGTTCTTTAGAAACTTTACTTTAAAAAATAATTATAACTTTATAATAAATAATTACAAATTTCCTTTTTTTCTCACCATTGGTAAGTTAAAAATCCAATTTTTGTTACACTCTTTCCCATTTTTTGGCAGACATGGTATAACACATATCTTGTCTAGATAAGGGTATAACAAGCCAAAAGGAGTTCGAATCCCGGTTTGTTTTCGGTTTTAAATATTGAATAGAAAATATTATTGATCAGTAAATATAAAGAATCTGATTGCCAGGGTGGATGTGATTTTGTTGACAATTGCATCTATTGTATTTGTTAAGATTTATTAACTAACGAAGAGTCCTACACATTATTTTATATTGCGCTGCCACCTGTATACAATAGCGACTACAATCGTAATAACGCGATATCTCACTTTTAATGACGTAATACTAACTCGTATTTACGGGATAGGTAACTTCTAACTGCGACTAACTTTCAAGTATTAACGAGATACGTAATTTGTAATTGCGACTTACTATCACATGTTTACGAGATTGTTTACTTGTAATTACGGCTGACTAACTCGGAATATCGAGATAAGTTACTGGTAATTGCGAATTTCTGTCTCATTATTTAGATCAACTTGCTTGTAAAGGCGAAAAATTAACTAGTTACTTGTAATTGCGACTAACTAACTCGTATTTTCGAGATGGGTAACTTGTAACTGTGACTTACTATCTCGTGTTAACAAGACGGGTAATTTGTAATTACGACTAACACGTAATAACGATTTATCTGACTTGTAATTACTCGCATTAACGAGATACGTAGATTGTAACTTCGACTTAAAATCTCGTATTAAAGAGATTGTTAATTACAATTGTTATTACGGCTGACTAACTCGAAATTACAAGATAAATAACTCGTTATTACGACTTAGTGTCTCGGTATTTTGACCAAGTAACTTGTAAAAACGAAAAAACTACTAGTTAGTCCTATTTATGATGTAACTTGTAATAACCAGATAGACCAAAGAAAAAATTGAGTTCGACTTCACATATAGAAAAAAATATTGCATTAATAGATAAGAAGCCAATTTTAAAACCGTTGACAAAAATTGGACTTCAACAATATCTGTGTTTATAGTGCGGGTTTACAAGTCACACGTTGTGGCTTTCTGTAAATTCCTGCGGGGGGAACCCTCTTACTGAGGTTTGTGGCAAACCAACTATTTGACCAAAGAAAAATTGACGTCCATAATGGGCCTATCGCATATGGAAAAAATATTGCATTTACAGATAAAAAGTCAATTTTAAAACCGCTTGTGGCTTTCTGTAAATTCCTGCGGGGGGAACCCGCTTACTGAGGTGTGTGGTAAACCGACTAATAAATAGGTTTTTGTATTTTTCTTCCTTGAACGCACTCATCAGTATATATGATAGTTTGTTGTCCGACGCGTAAACAACGCGGGAAACATATTATGAAAATTACAGTACATTGGCTGGAATAATTTCCATTCGTTTACAAATCTACATATAAAACTGAATCCTTGCCAAAACCAAATAAAACAACTGTTTATTATCCTGTTTTATCTTAGGCTGTGCGATTGTTTTTTGTTTGAGACTATCCCTTTTAATTAAGGATTCTCTACCACCACCACCCCACCCCTCCACCCCCACCCTATTTCCACCCCTTAATTTGCCATTTTTTAATTATTGCATATTCACAAAGTTGAGATAGCAATGATAGGTGTAGTCTCGTTTCGCCTAATTCACACCTAAGAAAATCTCGATTCGCCTAACTGCCATTTTTGGGATTAACAAAGGATAACATCAGGCGGTCGGTGCATGGGGAAACACCACCGCTAAGAAAAAATCAGTAGATGAGGGCAGCTCACTTTCGAAATTTAATCACTCACTAGACTAGGTCAAATGTCATATTGATTGAACATCATTAATAAGATAAATCATATAAATACTGGAGAAAATGAATGATAGACATAATTTGCAGAATGGCAGCTGAACAAACAAGACTAAACTTCGTCCCTTCCCAGCGAGGCGGCCTGGTTATTTTAAACGGCCACAAGTATTGGGTGAATAGGACTTCGTCCAATTGTACTGCTTGGAAATGTGCTTTTACTGGATGTAAAGCTACCATCTGCACAAGTAATGATATTTTGACCAAAGTAGGAAACGCTGAGCATGTTCACCAATCTACAATTTTCCGACAAGAAGCAGAAAACGTTAAGCGAACTATTCGAAAGCGAGCCAGGGAAGTCAGAATTTACTCCTATGCCACAAATATATGATGATGAGGTGTCCAAGTTGAACGACGGATCACCTGCAGATGCAGCTCAATTCCCATCATACTATTCGATAAGATCTAGTCTTTACAGATAACGTCGAACAATTATTCCAAAAGTACCAAAGACCCTTAGTGATGTACAGTTGGAAGGCGAGTGGACGACAACGAGATGTGGTGCCCCATTTCTGCTTGCCTGTGATGGAGAAACAGATAAGATAATTCTGTTCGCTACATCTACAAACCTTGCCTATCTATGTCAGTCTTCAACGATTTACTGCGACGGGACGTTCTACATAACACCAGGTATTTTTGACCAAGTGTACACATTACACGGTGTTGTTGGGGGAAAAACGTTTCCTTTGGCATACGCACTGCTGCCAAACTGAAGACAGACAACGTACGAACGGATGTTACGGTTGATAAAGACTTCTAGCGATTCCCGTTACTTCCATTTTGACCCCTCTGTCATAATGGCCGACTTTGAAGCATCCTTCCACGCTGCAGTTAGAAGCGTATTGCCAGACACCAAAGTGAAGGGCTGTTTTTTTCCATTTTACCCAATGTATTTGGAGAAACGCACAGAAGCATGGATTGCAAATTCTTTACAGAAATGACGCCAATGTTCGATCTCTGGTGAGACGAGCTGCAGTATTGCCGCTGATTCCAATTTTTTCTGAAGTAGAAAATGTTTGGCTGAATGCTAGAGCCGAGTCTCCAGCGACGGCAGAGTGAACCAGATTTATGGATTATGTAACGGAAAATTGGATAGAAGGACAGTGGAGCCGAGATATATGGAATCACCATGAAACAGAAGGTGACTGGACAAACAACAACCTTGAAGGATGGCATAACCGAATGAAATCAATTGCTCCCAAATCACACCCAAACCTATTCGAATTTATTCTAATAATTAAGAGGGAACAGTCAGGGGTGGAAACAAGTATTGCCCAGGCCGAGAATGGTGCCAGGTTTGCTCCCAAACGGATGAAATACCAAAAAATTGATGACCGCCTAGAACATTTGAAGGCTGAATTATTACGCGGAGACTTATCTGTTCTACAGTTTGCTGACAGAGCTGACACAGCTGATTTACAGCTGTGTTCTTTAACATTTTAATCACCAATGACTTGATTGATTGAAAATCTTTATTTTAAACCTCGATAAACTCCAGTAGGTATATAAAGTACCTCTTCTCGTTTTTGTAAAAAATATTTAAAAAATAATGAAGTATGTGATTGACGGAAGAGCTTATTTTTAAGTATTACGTCTTTTTAAAATCTCCTTAAGCTACATAACCCAAACAGAATTACTTGTAATTTATTCTTATGTCAGTTAGTTATTGTGATGACAGTAAAAATACGATTTTTTGATTGGGATTAAATGTGATTGACGGGCCGCGAAACCCATCGCAAATCCATCAAGGACACCTTACGTCAGTCCATCAACAATATACATCATGCAATGAGATGTATAATATGAGTGTCCATTATCAACCTACATAATTTAAAATGACGAAACTGTTCGCATTCATCTAGGCCGCCTACTGCCTTTCACTCTAGAAACTCTAGAAAATAAAGAATATTTAAATACTGTTCTTACAGTATGATTTGATTTTTAATAATAACTGTGTGGTGTCATAATTCTGTTCTGAATATTTCAATAAATTAATGGAGACATTATTGTTTTGTTGTCACTCAATACTTCCTGAAACTTTCTCTAAAAAATGAAGAAATGTAATTTACATTTTGATTTATTATATAGCTGTAGTTTGCGAAATGAATGAGAAACATGTGGATTATATGAAAATATCAGTCCACATCAACATTTGTCAAAAGATTTGTTTGCACAAACTCTACCAAAATGTATTCCAATTGAGGAATTATCATTTTAACCATAGAAAAAGTCAAAATTCTAAAAAGGTTTTGTGACACGAAATAAACACACACTCAATCATCACCACTCTACTCAAAAACAGGCACACATATACCTTTTGGTTCTGACTCATTACACCGGCGTTACTTGTGATTAAAGATGCCCCTGAATTTGTTATATCGGCTGGCCAAGAAGGCAAACAACCCTTGGCGATATTGCCACAACTTGATGTTAACTGCAAGCAAATTGGTTAGGGCACTGCCTCACCGACAAGACGCAGGCACGAGGCGCAGTCAGACGACTTGTCTAGCGCGGGCCAGAACACTTGTCTTGCACGGGGTCCCACAGATAAATTTGTCAAAGAATATAAATATTTAAGTCTTTATTTTAACAGCCACAAGAAGTTTTATTTGCAAAAGAATGAGGGGGGGAAATACCCTAAATTTACCAAAAGTAAACAGTAGTCAAAGTGTACTAGGCGACCGTCCCATTGCCCTCAACTTACCTCATTTACTAGTACTGTTTACACATCAATTGTGTCCGATACAACTGTGACTGTGCAAGGTTAGCCAATAACACTTTAGGGTCGGGACTATGCATTTCGCTCTGTTGAACAGTCCGGATTTGGACGGATTGCATCAGTGTCATGCTTCAGTAGTTCACCTGTATTTACAACATGTTGATATGCAGATGAGCTCTGAGCTGTTGTGTCACTATTAATAGTGTTAGTAGATACATCGCTGTTAGGATTTCCTTCAGTCTCAGCAAAGTATATTATGTAGTCGTCATCATCTGTCTGATGCTGATTACAAACAGGTGGTGGTATAGAGGGAGGTTCAGCAATGGTACAGATTGCAGGTTCCGCCACAACACTCCTAGCGACGCGCATTTACAACCTTTGTACTACCGTTGCCATGGACAGGCGTAACGGTGTAGACATTTCCATCGGGATCAGATCGCCCTGTTACCAGATGTGGAATAGAACTCCAAATATCCTGTATCTTATTCCTTCCACTGTGTGATCTGTCCCTAAGAAATACACGTGCTCCAATTGGAAGAGACACATCTTCTGCCTCATCTGGCCACTTCACGTTTCGTTATCTCAGAAGCTCTGGCAATTCACCTTCCATACGACGATAATGATCAAACACCCATTGATCCAGATCGCAAGATTCTTGGATATCATCATGCAGCCCCAGGAACCGGTCTACAAACAGTGTGGGATCTCTCCCAAAGAACAGAAAGTGAGGAGAATATCATGTTGATGAATGAGGAGTCCAATTGTAGGCATACACAATTTTGACAGGTATAAGACCTGAGGATCAATCTTAACCAATGCACGCCCAACTGCTAGACCAGAAGATGTGTCTCCAATGCTTCACTGCATTCTACAATACCTTCACACTCGCATCCTACAGTTTCTGGTACAAAAACCTCTACTTGACGTAAAGACCAAGCAGGGATTATAACTGGCTCCTTTCCTAGGCGAACATACCCGGACTCAAAACAAACAGCTCTCTGTTCCTCATACAGAGCAAGAACAGATGGCCAGTCTGACCCACCTTCTGTTTGCTGAACCTTAGACAAATAATTCTTTCCCCACATACATTTCAACTCAATTTGCAAATTTTGAAGAATAGTACTACCTATCACTCCTGGCACCTGAATCTTCCTATCAGCCAAAGACGTTCCTACTGGATCCTTGACGATTAAAAACCCCTGTCCTAAAAACGTATGTCCACGGACAACAATGGCTTGCTCAATATACCCCAGGTACGGCACATGTAGACCATTTAGAGCAGTTATGCTTATCAATTCAGAAACATCAATAAGCTCAAAATCGGACATCTCTTATCCATTCATAGACCGAATGCTCCTCTTTACTGCTTGGTCGGTCGCGAAACCGATCCACTCTAATGGTGGGCGATATCCACTGTGTCGGCGGGGTGAAGACATGCGCTCGGTCAAGGTCCAGACAGCATCAATTAACTTTTCAGTGCCTTTTAAATTAGCCAATTCGTCTTTAGTAACTTTCGCTTGGCGACTATCAACGGATGCGGTCAATCACGCTTCCTCGAGTGCTTTTTCTAACTTAACGATACGCAATTGCAAGTCAGATTCAGCCATACTTAATTAAATTCGGTCAAAATCGCAATAATCTTAAAATAGCCGATGACCTTGACTCCGACGCCACGACCTTGGAATCGGAAAATATCTGAGAGACGCACGCAGTTAGTATGCTTGCAAAGTTTAATGAAAATTTGCACATCGACAAACCCGCTAGGCGATTCGGTCATAAGGGCAAAAAAAAAAATAATTAAAAAGCAACCTGAATTACCTTGACCCCACAACCATAAAATCTGAACCTGTCCCGAGAGGTTCACCAAATAAGCATACGTTCATGCATTCGAAGTTTATTTAATTTTGATTTGTAGGCAGAAAGGGGAGATAACTTTTTTTGTAAAAAAAACTTTACCCATCAACAAAACTGCCAGGGTTATGACAATCTTAACATTACATACGTGATGGATGAACCCCATATACTTCCATCAAGAGGGTATAATAATCTGTGGGAACCCGTGGAACTGGGACACAAGAGACCAAATGCACAAACAAGCACAATCGTCACTGCTAACTAAACTATTCAAAACAGGGGCTGTTGAATAACATTCAAGTTATGACAATATTCCCAATTCATTCCCATAAACCCAAAGCAACACTAGTAATGTACCACTGAATATTTTGTCACTACAACCATTCAACACAGGTGCATTTCAACATTCACATTCTAACATTCACCACAAATGCATTCCAACATTCAACACAACTAACACACATCACAGACACTTGTATCTAGCCAGTAGACATGCGCTCTCGGGAGCCTATGTCATTATTCACTGGTTACTATATAATAATACACAAGATGGGAAACGAGCTTTCGCAGTTATGCCAACAAACGGTGAATAACGAAAAAACAAAAACAAATAAAACAAAATAGAACTCACGTGGACTCTTTAACATATCCGCCGGCTTACTGCGAAAGCTCGTTTCCCATCTTGTGTATTATTATATAGTAACCAGTGAATAATGACGTAGGCTCTCGAGAGCGCATGTCTACTGGCTAGATACAAGTGTCTGTGATCGAACTGATAGGAATACAGTACATAACACAGACTGGTGAAATTGAGTGCCACCTGGAAAATTCATCCATTAATAAAACTAACAAAAATTCACACTGTAACTCCATGAGACAGCTGGAAAAATTAAACACACTGTGGCACATTCAGGCAACTGAACCCATTAAACAAAACACTCTGGCTTTACCAGACAGCTGGATCCACAGAACTCACAGGGTAACTATACCAGATAGTTGGATCCATAAAACCCATACGGTGACAGAACCATTAAACCACCACAGTGTGGTGCATCCAGGATGCTAGGCCCTTTACACCGCCCAACCGTGGTACAGCCAGGCGTTTGGGACCATTAAACCACCCCATTGTAACACAAGTAGACAGCTGGACCAATTAAACACACATTTTGGCCTTTATGCCAGGCAGCTGGATCCACATAACTCACCCTGTATGTACATCAAGCAAACAGGTGGGTTTTTAAACACAACCACAATGTGGCTCTTCAGACAGCTGGACCCGTTAAACCACCACACTGTAGCTCTATCAGACAGCTGGACCCATAAATCCGCCACACTGTAGCTTTATTAGACAGCCAAATGTGGACAAAGTTTATCCGTCATTGGGAAGATTTCAGTATTACTTATTTTAATAGGCTGATTCCCCGCCCCCATATTTGTAAATCAAGTTCATTTGACAGGAGGGAAAATCAAAACGCTATTAGCCAAACACGAGAGGTTGTGGCACTGTTTCCCATCTAGTCCCTTCTATGGTAAGCGGGGTATAGTTTGCCTTTAGACCACTTGAGAACATTTTTAAACAAAACTTTTAGTAGCTGTCCAAAACATCCCAGCTAATACTATGTGTTCAAAACGTGTTATAAATGCGCCTGTTGCAAAGTGACGACAGATCTGTTTTCAGATTACACCGAATCCGTTTTTAATTATCACCTATCCTCATAAGTTCATTGTGCAGAATTAGAAATGTTTTTTTTTTCTTCGACGAAAACTAAGTGAAGAGCTGGCCAATGTGATGGTTTTATAAACGAGCGGGCTGTTTACTGCCGTTTTCCGCTAGTCCTCACACACAAATATAGTGTGATTGCGTGACTCATGGATTTCGGATGACCTCTCATATATCAAAAATCTTTGATACATTTTTTTTCTTTATTATGTAGAGTTACTCGTGCAATGTAAATCCATATGTATGTCCTACACTGTCAATATGTTGCTACTGGCCTCTTTAGGTTGAATTGGATTGGTTCAGATTAATGCCGAGCTGACATGTCTTCATTATATGACTGTGTGCTAGATAAATGTGTTAAGGAAATTATTAAACGTAACTTTCAGAATAATAAAAAAAAGACCTGCTTAGTGTTGCCTCTTTGCTCCGAGGGCAGCGGGGCAGCGAGAAACTCCCACCAACCGCGCATCTTTGGTGACGAAAACCCACTCCATCAATATAGCTACACAATATCAAAAGGGCTTTGTCTGTTTGAGAATTACTGTTCCTCCATTGAAAACCGAACAAACAGTATGTCTCAACTTAAAACATAGGCTAATTAACTTAGCCTTAGGGCGACCCAGATGGTCAATAGCGCTATTGAATGACCTTTGTAACTTGAAGATACCAGAATTATAGCAACGATGAAGCCATAATAGCACGTAACTCGAATCAGCTTTGTATTTAGATCGTGGAAGAAGAATCCACTGGTAAAGTCACCTGGGCCGACTCACCAGATCAACCTGGAATTCTGTATCAAATCTGTCTGATTATCTCGGTCGTTATTCACTTAACTTTGTTACTATTCAGACGTCGTCAATTAGCCGCATAAATCAATTATTTGAATCACTCTAAGAAGCCAATCCAATGATCTGACGTAGGAATTGTTTGACGTTTAATTTTGAGTCTCCGCTATTGTTCCTAATTGAAATAAAAGTTAGCATACCTGTGTTCACGTGCGCTAGATGAGCCGTCACTTGTCCGTAATTAACTTGAGGGATTCGAGACGAGTCAATCACACGAGATATGGGAAGCTCTACAAGTCTACCAATTAATTTTGTTTTCAACTGCGATCATTTAGGTTATTGTCCGTCGTAATTTTGTCAGCTCAACGATTAGAGCGCTTGGAAACTGGTGAATAGGAGCCGGGAAACCGTCTAACTACCGGCAACAAAGTGACAGACTCAGGAGATGAAACTACAATTGATTTTTCAACAAATACATTTTGATGGCTATCCGTTTTGTAATATCCTGACTTTAAACCAAGAAGCCTACATAAATAGCCCATGTCTGGCGAACTGCAAATATTTACTTAAAGAAAGTGAGAATGGCGACATCTTTGGCAATCGACTGTCCAGTCTCTCCCGTTGGTATCCGCGCGGCATCTCCAGTTATTCACAACACAAACCAGCCGTCACATCGTGCCATAGTGAAAATCGAACCCACAGAGTTTGGTGACGTTCATTGTAATGGACCAGATACAGCACCAGATACAAATACAGACGTTAGTTTAACAGACACAAAGAAACTAACAACTGTACCTGTTTCAAGTCTGAAATTTTCCATCTCCAATATCCTGGACTTAAAGAACGACAAGGAACCCAGCTTATTGGATAGCCAAATAAGCAGCAGGTTTTCAAACGGTAAGTTTTCGCAAATAATTACTTACGTATTTGATTTGTTTAATTTCAATGGTCTATTAACGCAGGCTTTTTTGACACATTTCGTGTAGACGTCTTAGCTGGGTGAATTAACGTACGAATTGTAGTACGACAGTATACAGGCATATGACAATTTGAAAAATGTATTATTTCAGCATTTGTCTCTTTAAACATTTGAATTTAACTACAGCTTGTTTTAACAATTCTAGACTCCCAACATTGGGTATTTAATTCATTATAACTCGATTCAATCTAGATACAAAGAGACACAATGCTTATTCACTTCGACTCCGGCGAATCTGAACCCATCATTTCAACAAAGTTTTTATCTCAGCATCGATTCACCCATAAAATGGAACATAAATAATTTAATTGTGACTTGTGTTAGAGTTTCCCACGGATTTTAGCCCGGCGCTTAAAAGTTGAGAATTATTTTACATTCTATCATCCCCAAAACAATAAAGTTGTGTTTCTCAAATAAATAACAACGAAAAAGTATATTTCAAGCCACCGAACCCACTAGGAACATCTAGAGTCTAACATTTGAAGCGCACGTTGCTAATCAGGCTTCTATTTTGTGTAGGGAATGACATCTCTCAGTGTCGAAAAAATATTTTGCGCGTAATCATTCTAGCTTTTTTTGTTAATTAGTTCTGACCAATGATTCCATCAGTTTCTTACTCAATTAATATTATTTCACTGTGTTTGACCCGTTTATACAAATCATATTAAAAAGTAAGAAAATATACACTTTACATCGGTTTGATAGTTTAGCGTCTGTCTTTTTGTGCCACCCTACGGAGAACATTGTTTTTCTGAACTTCGACATTTCCCCTTTTTGCGTCCTGTTTCCGTCAATTTACCTGGAGGTTGCGAATAACCCGGACGCTATATAACACTTATATTGAGCTGAAAACTTTCCTAAAAGCATTCACAAATATTTAAATGCCACCCAGATAAGTCACTTGGTGCATTTATTTATTTATTTTGATCAATCATATTACATCTCTAAGGAAAACAGATTGATAAAATCACACATCTACGTCGAGTCTGCTTACATCACATCCGGAAACATCAGTTTACTGCTTCAAGAGCAGCATTAAGGTAGTTCTCGGCTCCGGGGGGGGGGGGGGGGGGGGGG
>JARFOD010000001.1:457802-469455 GCA_031763545.1 Mopalia muscosa | reverse complement strand
AGTCTGATGGAGTTCAGTACAAAAGAAATGTAACGCATGTTAAAAGATTGTACCCAAAGTATCATGTGTTAAATAATGACAAGAATGTGATTGATGTACCGAATGACTCTGTTGAAAAAAACCCATCTAATGTCATTCCTCAAAAGGAAAATCATATGTCAGTCGCTCGACCTGAAAGACTGCGTAAGGTACCATCTAAACTTCAAGATTATGTCATTGGTCATATTAATTATAAATGATAAATGTTTCGGATATGACATAATGATGTAAACTTTAAAAGACTAGTTCACTTGAATATGTCAACGTAAAATTTTCATTGATATGTAGCCTTAAAGTTTTATGATGTATAACTATGATCAATGGAAATATGCTTTTAGTTTTTTCTGATGTTCAGAAAATGTTTAATTTTCGAAATGGTTAATAATTGCATTGTTGTTTAAGTACAAGTTTGAGTTTTGTTCTAATAGTTAAAAGGATGAAACAAATCTGAATTTATCTTATATATATTGTATACATGAAGGTTTCGTCTAAACAAAGGAAGGAATAGTAGTGTTTGTTCCTAGCATTTCCTAATGACTTCTCCCTATGTTATCTATGAACATGTATGACATAATCTATGCTCCCCGACATCCGGGACTTAGTTGTTAACATGCACGAGTTTGAATACAGGAGATGTGCACCCTTCAATGGTGGTGTTTGACTGTGTCAATCTGGTTTAATACAATATTATTTACGAACGATGAATACTATAACGGTGGCCTCCGGAACCCAGACTGCTAGTCAAACCACCTTTAACCGATTTTTTTATATACGTCCGAAGAAATAGGAGAAACTTGAATAGTTGAATAAGTGGTAAGCTCAAAATATATGTTCCCCTTTCCCCCGCGCGATGCCGGGATTTCATGCACTGTTAGTATTGCATGGTTCGGTAGCTAATGGAAGTACTAATTATAAAATAAATAAGTACACATTGGACAAACATTCCCTTTACTAATTGTGTTTGATTGTGTACTCGTGATCAATGTGTCTACATAAACTTAAAACAAAAAACTTGTTTTTCTTTTGTGACGTCTAACTGTAAAACCTGACAGAATATTTCCAGTGTTCTTTTTGCATCACATGGACATAAACAATAAATTGTTCTAGTTACATCGTCGCCAATAAGCTAGATTCTAAAGAAGGTCTTAGTATTTCTGCACTAATGTGTGTTGTTGTTGTTTAAAGACTGTAAATAATTTTAGCTAACACTCACAGAGTGTTGGCTCTATAAGCGGCGAGACCCCTGGTTCGATCCCAGGCATTGAGCTTTTTCTTTGTCTTCATCTAAAACCCGGACTGCTGAGTGACTCCATGTAAACATTTACCATGCGAGCATTCTATATTTCTTGGCACCATGATATATTCTTATTGAGTAAGATCACTTAAATTATAATTAAGTATTGTAGTATGTTTTTTTATTATTATATTACTTAAGAAAGGCCCCGTGGGCAGAACGCTCTTATAGCAAATAATTACGGGGAGGAGTTTAGGGGCTCGTGTTGTGATTTATTTAATACAACCAAAGTATGAGTTTTTAACAGTATATCAACTATATTATAAGTGTATCGAGAAAAAGGAAAATTGTGCTTGTTGTCACCGGGTCAGCACTCTAACCGACTGAGCTACAGGCTCACGGTGGAACGATCCCAAACCCGATCAAAGGAATGGCTAGCATCCACTATATCCAACTGGAATCACAACAAGATCCTCTCGTCCACATAGCTACATGTAGCTCTCTTCGTACAGAAATGAAGAGGATATAGGCCTAATGCCAATATAATTATTTTTCGACACAGTATATAAAGAGTATAACAAGCTACTTGTTCGGTTCTAAATGTAAATACCAATTCGGTGAATGGGTGATTTTTAGAAGTTAAGTTGAGGTAACCAATAATGTATAACAACGTGTACATATCATTATATACATCGAGACTCTTAACAAATGGCCTTTGCCTATGATCATTTCAATCCAGATTTTAACTGTAGTGATAGAGAGCATGAATCTTTTGTAGACTAGTTCCTAATGTCACAATTATGCACTAATTGGCTTACCCATTTATTGGTATGATGATCAATTCTGATGATGGTTTGATAAAGCGAAACATAGTTATTGTAAATTAAGTCTACTACGTCAACTTATTCAACTTGTTTAACTAAGAAAATTGAGAATCTGTTAAATTACTTATTAACAAATGACATTTTAATCAGTAATTTGTTTTAGCATACCCTTTAGTCTCCCGTTACCGAAACACCAACCAAGCGGTCTCACATGAATACTTTACTGAAATTAGAGGACCATTAATTGGCGGAGTTCTGAGATTGAAACGTATGACTTGTGCCGGTTACATTCTGGTTAGTAGCTTTCGCCAAGCTTCGGTAACTATCGGTAGCTAGATTTTTTGTGGATTGTGAAAATTTTGATCGCCTCCATAGGAGGATACAGACATGACTGTTTTTTTATTATATGGTTGACATGGCTTATATTAATCTCGTCTATTACATTGTTTCGTACGTATTATTTGTTACTGTCATTTTGTATATGAACAATTCGAACATACAAATTAGAGTCTCAGTTTTCATTGCAACTATTGTAACAGTCCACGGCCACTTGCTATTATGTCACAAACTCCCATGATTAAGTGTTCTGTTCAATTCTGGAATTATCTCCCCTGACGTTTGTCCAGTCCGCCACAAGGAATTGCAAGTAAATGAATAGGCTAATTATGGACACCTTGCCGTGAACGCTACCGTTGCGTACTGCTTGTTAATAAGATCTGATAATACTCAGTGCTTAAGAAATGAAAACAACAACAAAAACATTTGCTGTGCACAGAATTTAATAAAAAAAAAAACAACAATCCACACCGATGCTTCACAGAGGGACTGTGATGTTAAAGTCCCCGTAGAGTAGAAGAAGTACTTAATCTACCTCAGATAGTAACGAAATTTATCCTGGGAGAGCAGCGATAGAAATCTGCTACAAGGTGGTCCATCCATCAGGGTTCAACGACAGGTCATGTACGTGATGCATTTTGTACATAATTTTACATTTTATATATTTTTTTAATAATTATTTTTACATTTTGTATAATTTGTTGGGGATAGGAGGGGATACCATGAGATGATAACTGTCTTTTATTTAGATCTGTACAGATTTAATACAGGGCTGTATTGGTAGTCTCCCTTTATATGTCCAGCACAATTTTCTTATTTTTGTCCGCAAAGTTTATGATTAATTCTGAGTCCTGCAGAAATAGACAAGATAGACGAACAGGGTCGCACAAATAAGGAGGGGAACATGTTGATAATCTAGGCAGTATCTCCGTGTCTAACTCACAGAGAGGGTCTCTTAATCCTTTAGTCTTTAGAGATGAATCCTACGAGGCCAACACTCACTCACTACTGCGTAAGTAAACAAGCTGACGCCAAATGAAGAGAATGCTAAATTCAGGCGAGAATAACAAGAGATGCCACACTCAAAAGGGACAAAACTCGAGTTATCTCCCCTGGAACAAGACATATCTCGACATCAGCGACAGCGAACGTTGCTCGATGTTAAGAAGCTAAATGGAATGGTGTTCACGGTTTGGCCCAATAGATTTCAAAGTTTCCAAAGGTTTAAGGATGGATAGGAAAACATCCAAGTGTCACCCACTGCCCCACGATCCGAAAGGAGCCGGCGTGTCTCATTATCCACGTCCAGTCAACTGACAATTGTGGCACGATGGCAAACCAGTACGGTATTCTGTATGGAGTGTTCGGCTTTCTTGCGTGTCTCGCTCAATAAGTTTCGCCCTCGTCTAGAAAACTGACAAGTTAGGACAGGGTCGTGGTGAAGGGGGTGACGACTAATCACAGTTTATATATTCTTATGGCTCTAAGATGTACGAACTGTGATCTTACGCTGCCAATTCCTCCTCTCCTAATTTACCCTTAATCAAAGAAACGAATCGTTGATAATCTACTTTGCCTGCTTCGAGTGGAATTTCTTTCCACGTCTGTTTGACCTGTAAAAGAGAATAACCGGATTTAAGAAAGCTTTCAAATGAAATGCCATAACAATTTAACCAGTTCTGCGCTCGTCTGTGTGTTTGTTTCAATAATGCCTTCCACATGCTGATTTTTATTCCATCTTTACAAGGTTGAAATTCATATCATTCCCTTCTGTTTTATATTTTCCAAATGACCGTATAGGTTGACTCATGTTATCTGTTTTTAGCTGATGATTAAGTATCGAATAGTGGTGAGTGGACGCAAAGGTTTTCGTTTTAAGCCGTGTATTAATTCACTTACTTCGTCTTTTGCGAAATTATCTCCCATATTCTCTAACAAATCTTTGAGACTGTGAATAAAAAAAATACATCAAAAATTGACATAACTAGAAAAATATATATGCCGGCATTTGGGGAGGGGGGGGGGGGGACATGCCCATATCTTCTGGAATATAATAATGGAAGTCTCGTTTTTTATCCTGTTTATGCAGGAACGCAATTTTTGTCCACACCAAATGGATATAATTGATACTCAATTGCACACTTTATAACTATATATTGGCGTGTATGCTAAAATGTTTTATATATTATTTCTTTATTATTAGAACACATATTGAAAAAGCTATATCATATTAGGTTATATTTTGCTACAGTAAACTTGTCAGCGGTATTCAACCTGTGTGATCTTCACTTACAACAACAACTAACAACTAACATATCTACTACATGCTTAAAATACTCACTATTCCTCTGGAATAAATCCTTTCCCCTCTTTGTCGAACATAGCAAAGGCGTTCCTGAGTGCATCTTCCGGGTCCATTCCTTAAAATACAACAATACAAATGAATTAAGACATTTTCAATTGAATATTATAATTTTCTTCTTTAAATTATTGTTTGCTGCTCACACGTTAATGTTATCCGCCCTTTGTGTTAGTTGAAAAGGTATTAGATAGTCGGTGTTGATCAATTCTCTCCACAGCTATTAAGCTATTCAGCTATGTTTGTGTATTCATTTCGTTTTATTCACTCTGACCACTCAGGGTGGTACGAGAGGTAATTTAAATACATACATTAATGGATCCCACTGATGTGCACATGTAGTGTGCTAACTGGTGGACTGTGGTCTGAATTAAAGGGAGACTAAGAGCCCATACCGTGCAGTTTTTCTCCCATCAATGTGAGGAACATTGTGAAGTTGATTGGACCAGGTGCTTCCTTGATCATCTCATTCAGATCCGCATCGCTCGGTACTCGACCTGAAGATAAAAAAAGACAGACGAATGTGACATTAAACCAGGCAGACAGCCGTAAAACTAAAGTGGCATAGGCCTACGAATTAGCGACTGACACATTTAAATGTTAGATGATCTGAAATCGTCTGGCTGGCAAACCATTAATGGTTGGCTGTTTAGTTTAGAATATTTCAATCCATTGAGTGACCCGTTGTCTTTCTTTGTCCCTCGTCTGTTAGTTTGTTTAGTTTATTCACCCTGAGCGTACGGCTTATTGGTACATGAAACAGCAGTGGCCGTGAGAAGCTGATACACTATTGAAAATTGATCAATGGATCGATAAATTGCTTGATCACCCGACATGTGGATTTCTTACCTAGTGAGTTATAGATTTCTCTAAGATCATCAACAGATATGACACCATCTCGATCCTGGTCAATCATGGTGAATGCCTATAACGGAATTGTTAGCATATAATTAGAACTTCTTACTACATCGACATGTAAAACATTACTACTGCAATCAAATATTTAAAATACGCCAATAACATCTAAATGTGTAACCTATATACTTTTTACAGTGGTTTATTTAAATGGTTAAAAAGGCTGTCTAAATCACAATGGTATGAAACGAAAATAAAAAAAGTTTAAAACAAACATTATTTTAGCTTATAAAAAATTGCTTAATTCCAGACAAAAAAAGGCTAATGATGCCTCAATAGTGTAGTACATGGACACAATTTACCAATTTTACAACATGTATTAGGTAAGTGTAGATAACACGAATAGCCGTGCGGGCGATAACATATGAAAATATAAATCAACAAAACGTGTTATACAGAGGATATATTTATAAGTGAGTATAATATTAGTCACACATATTGAAAACAACAGAAGAATCCTGTGAAAGAAACAACATAAGAGGAGAAAAATGCACAAAGCAACTGAAATGTCAGGACATATATTTAATAAATCGTCCATGGCGACAAAATTAAAATTCAGGAATTTAAACTGTTTCACGAAAAGCGTCAGCGTCTTCCTGTTTCGCAACGTGTTTCTCAAAGTGAAACACGGTTGTAATGTTATTGCTGTTTTTCCCATTGAAGGCATCGTGAGCATCCGATGTATCACATATAAGATAACGCCATCTTCGTCATGAAACAAGAGTTGTTGCAACTGCAGCATCGACATTGTTTTGACCTTATCTCTCCAGTTAGAACAACATAAAATAGTACACACATATAATATGTTACAACGCAGATACAACATGCGAATAGATAGTTGTTAGCATTAGTCCTTTGAAAAGATAACCTTCGCAGTCAGGGCGGGCATGCGCAGTAGTCTGGGTTAGAGGTTATATTAATTTCGCGAGATGGCACGAGAGGTTAGTGGCCATGTTTTCAAACCTCTTTAAATTCCTGGATCTGGTCTTTTTTGAACTTGGCAAATACGTTGGATGTGGCACGCTGTGCGCGATGGTCTTCCTTGCCCGCCTTTTTGCTAGCCTGGAAACAAGAACGAATGAACATTATACAATAACTATCACGACTCAAATTACTCTAAAATCATACCTCTTTCATTTCTTGCATCTGTTGTTTATTAAATTTGGCGAAGACATTCGACGTTGGGCGCTTGGCCGTTTCCTTTTCACCTGACTGCAAGACAACGGTAAGCAAAATGTTGATGTGAATTGTCACATTAACTAGTTAAAATCTCATAAATTATCCACAGTTTGAACAATATTCGTGAAATTGTAAATTAGGATATAAAATTAGGTTTCAATTTACCGGTAGTATTCCACTTTAGTACCAAGATAATAACAAAGTTGCTATGATGTCAAACTGTGTTGTCTTAACATTCAAGGGAAACTTAAATGACAGTTTAAAAGTTTATGTCCATTGTGCAAATAAAAGGTTTAATTTGTTTACAGCAACTATGAACCCATCAGATTAAGAGATACCACCCATATAATTCTCGTCATATTATAACCTAACGTATTTACCAGAAGACAAATTGTATACTGATAAAAAAGACAAGTGTAATGCTAGTGCATATGTACTTACAATATTATAAGTCCAACAAACAGAGTATTAATTATCTCTTCATATAAGAACATCTCAGCGGTATTACTGGTCGAATGATGACAACAGTTATAGTATACACACGGTAGACGTTAAATAACATGTTTAATACCAATGATATGTTAATGATGTGTGTTTAATTAACCACCAAATAATGGCGACAATAGATAGTATTTTCAATATTGCGGTTGTGTCCAGATTGCATGTCCATCCCGTATATTGGAGAATACAACCGTTTAATGTTAAATTTAACACATTTAACCAATTAAAACATCTTAACTATTAACACACGAAGAAGAATCAAAACTAACAATAACGAAATCAAGTTTGTCTGACCAGCTTCACTCGTGATTTTTAACTCTTAATCATTAACACTTAAGACAATCAAGGGAAGATAGAACACTGTAGGAATAACTCTGGTTTGTAATATTGGCCGGCTAAAGCCGGGCTCATGGGTATTTCAGTCACACAACGACAATGTGTTCCAGCAATAAATGTCCACTAGCACAACCTTAAATGTGAAGTGTTTAATATGGAAAATTCTATCTTCCTCCAGTGCTAGCCGAAAACAACATGGTTGTACTAGGTATATAATATGCCGGTGTAGGGGGTGAAGATAAAGAAGTGTGATGGGGAAAGACGGGTCACAAAACACACATCTTACCTCTTCTGCCATATTTGATCCTACAAAGAAATTAAAATAACAATTAACACAAGTTTCTTATTCTAGTTTTAAGTTTTACAATTCAAATACCGGGTTCGTCTGTACCTAACAAACCCAGTACTATTAATGTTGCAACTTGCAACAATATCAAGCTAATGTTACTACTACCTTATCAATTCTGTTTGAGAAACAATAAGAACTTGAGCAATATAAAAAAAGCCATATAGCTTAAAATATAAGATACCAATGCAGACAGATTGTAACTGTGATAAATCAATGTAAGTGGATAATGTCACTAGAATATGTAAATGTGTTTACCTGAGTATGTCTACCTAGTTGAGGAGGCCGATGCTTACTAAACTACTGTGCTTATAATAGAAGCTATTGAGAAGACACTTCTAGACGGATGCACCATGTGTGCAACTGTTACTATAAATAGTAGCAGGGATACTCGACACCAAGACAGCGTAACTCTCTGACCGTATCTCAGCATGCTAGCTATCTACCTCATCAAGAGATGCTGCCGAGTTCCACCCCTCCCGCTACCTCCCTGTCCCCCTACCCCTTTCTCTAAGCGAGCACAACCAGGATTCGTATACACATACCACATGCTCCTTCTGAACCCAAATGCCACCCCCATTAGAAGATACCTACACCTCTTTGGTGTACAGTTCCCTGTTTATGCTGCCAGTGGATGAGCTTCTCACAGTACAGTCTTAGGTTTCACGTTACTTCAAAGAGTTTAGAGAGGTTCTTAAAGCGATTTCTTATCCACTAATCATATATGCACTATTTTTACTAGGTACAGTGGACATTAGTACATATTTATTCCAAATTATAGTCCTACTTTTATGTTGGCAAAAAATAAACTTTTTAAAGTCATATTTATATTTGGCTTCAATTAAGCTGACACGGAAAGAATTTATTTCTGATTGATTTGCCCATCGTGCAAATAACTTTAGAACGACAATGGAGTAAATAATCACATCGTCCATATGTTGTACATTGAAAAATGTGATAGAGAAAGTTCAACAAAACGTTAATAAAGCAATTCATCCCACCACCTATGTAGGCCTTATCTTGTTGAGAAAACAAGACCGACAATATTTGATCCATTTCCGTGCTCCTAACATAAATATAATGTCATTTCTCCAATATTTCAAAGGAATGTAAGTAAACATTTAATACAGTTGATTCAACAAAGGCCCGCGCTGACCAGGCAAATACTGGGTAGGGGCATTTTTGTTTTTGCATGATATTGTCCAGGGGTCATGACCTTTAAAAGTCCGCTTGTTCGAAGATCTTTCGAGTGATCTTTTACAAATGAAATTAGAGAATATCATTTGATTATCAGCGTATATAGGCTAATATTATTAGTATGATTTTATGTTTACATTGTACGTCCTTGAATCTGCAAAAGAAAATACAACGACCTGCTGAGTTTACGCAATATCCTTCGTCAGCACATTCTTGTGCGTATTATCATGGTGACGTGATACACCTAAAGTTGTAAAATGTGATATTTAGTTTACGAATATGACAAATTTAATCTCTATTAAAGTTTGCTTGGCCTTCTTTCTGGAAGCATATCAAATGACACCGCTTCAGTTCTACAGAATTTACTTCCAAAAATGACATGTGTTACCATGGTTACACGTTCTCGAATATCTATGCCTGTGTGGAATGTTACATGTTACATATATAGCCTAGGCTTTTTCTTGTTTCGTGAACAAGCAGATATTTGTAAATAGTATTTCAATGTTAGCACATAAAATAAGTGGTCCACCAAATAGTATCCGTTTCGAATAATTTGTAATTACCATTAACCTATCATTCAAACTTCAAAGAGTTGATTGAAGGTTACCGTTTTCTACCATACGTGTTGATTCCAATGAGTTCTATTATACCACTGAACTTAACCAAAATAATGAGAAATAAAGTACATGAATTTCTTCTAAAGATGTTATTGAAGAGGTCACTCACCTGTTTTTCTTGTTTCAGAAAAATCCTACACTAAAGCCTTTCCCAGCCCTGCTATTGGCACAGCTTCACTGAACGGCGACTCGGAGAGCACTAGAGGCTGATCTAAGGCAGCAGCTACAGTTTATCATATTGCTGACGTCACGAGTTAACCCCCATATCTGGAGCGGTGTAGGGGCAAGCCAGCACAGGGCATCATCCGGCCATTACAGAACGGAACGCTGTATTAATTAGAGGACATTATAAACATATCATTGTGTCGTATTATTACTTTTCTTTTCCGAGGACTTTCATCGGTTTCCACACTCGGCCGGAACACGCACAGTACCACCCAGAAAGTGGCAATGTTTAAGTTTGTAATAAATTCAAAGAACGGGCTAAAATTACGTTAAATTAAATATTTTGTTGTTTGTATGATGAATTTAGATTGCTTTTATGAATACAGCTTTTCTGGGATGTAAAGTGAGTTTGATGGCGATGAGAGAAATGCCTATTATTTGTTTCTTTTCGGCAGTCATATAAACGGTGCCATTGATAGTATATGTGATACCGTGAGCCTGCGGATATCCATCACGTGATCACGCCCCAGCCATTTCCTAATACAGGCAGAGAGCTGGGGAGATGTGCTCATGATATATCCCCTAAATATAGAGTTCTGAGAAGGAGATATGGAGAGGGGTGGCAACAGGGTCTACTTACCTACAGACCTGTGTTCCATCCACAACACCTCTCACACAAACTATAGCAGCCTGCTTACATACATTCGTATTCTGTGTAGAGAGACACTAAGGTTTAACCTAGAAAGTGTTATACATTGTTAGTTTACGTATATAGTTGCCATTCCCAACGTGTTACTAAAACGGTGTGAAGCAGATTGGAAATTAACTCAGAATTCATCACTAGCATTGCTTTCAACAGTTTTCACTAAGCCTACTTTAATTATCTTGGGCGGCCTTGTTATGACTTACAGTTACTATCAAACGACACTGAATTGAATTGAATTGAATTGAATTCAAATATGTATTCACCGAAAAATGACGCGTCGGCCATGAAATGCCAAGGACTTTATTATATATATTAATGGATAATATGTAATAAGACATTGGATTAAAATCCATATGTAATGAATATTTAAAACATGCAAAATGGGAGCAGATGTAAAACTAATCGACAGAAAGATTTTATGTTTACAAAATATATACCCGCTAGTGTAAAAAACCAAAACGCCATAATATTGGACTGGGATGCTTTAGCAAGATAGCAAATCACGTAATTTCCATATTATACAAAACATAGAGAGTTCACAGGTGTCTACCCGGTTCAGTTTTATCACGTTAAATACACAGCAGAAGCATTCAATATAACAGCACATTTTGAGAGGATACAGCATTCCGTTGATGGGATGTTGGTTGAATCAATTGAGCCTCTTTTATATTATTTTATATTCTCAAAGAGATGGAGAGACCATAGAGAGTATATCTAGTTAACTACAGCAATTCACCGTTTCGGGATATAAATGTGTACGCTGTTTATTACTCTTTCAGTTAAGAATATGAAACCCAAACATTACGACTACATAACATTGAAATGTATTAAATTACAAAATCACGAATTTCCAGTGCGTGACTTTTTACATGCAATACGACGATAAGTCTACGTTGCAC
>JARFOD010000001.1:445060-457702 GCA_031763545.1 Mopalia muscosa | reverse complement strand
TTGAAAAATAGTGCCGTTTCAGACCGTACGTATATGAACCATCTGATACGGATAAATATACGATGCCTCTGTATCTGCGTGGTGAGACTCATAGGTATATGATAAATATATATATACACCCTGATAATTAGCAGAGATAGGTAGAAGCTGTTAATAAGTTTACAAATATAAAAATAATAACAGAAAACCCAAATTGAAAACAATCTGTGTAAAGACCAAATGAAATAAATACAACGAAACACACACTACAATTGAAGTACCAGTTAGGCATATTTGTTATAGGGTCATCGAAAGCACAGCATGATACCACTGTGAAGAGAAACAAAATAACAACCAAAAATAGAAAATAAGTGAGTATTTTATTGCGGAAATATAACCTCATTAGCATGTTTGATGTTTGCCAGGTGACTTTAACATGATCAAGGGTAAGAAAGACATTGATGGTTCGGACGATCGAGTTATATTTGGGATTTAATACAAATATCGTTCCTGCAGACAAAATCAATTTTTTGATATGTTTTACTCTGTCCTGCCAAGCGAAACACGATTTGGGAGTGAGAAACTATCAGTAGACGACATATCTTAAGAAATTGGAAATCTCGTTTACTAAGGAGTTAAAAGATATTTAAAGGTCTGTGAACAATGTATATTCAAATATATAGTGCTCAAAACGAGTTTCGAGATATTGCGTAAACCCAGTCAATATACGGTTATATTGTAAATAAATAGCGTCTAGAAGACACTGTATACAGCTTGTGGAAGTTATTTACCTTGTCCCAAGGAAGCAATGCCCAACTTTTTTTCTGTGAAAACAAACCATTACTATCTGAAGCGTTATTTTGCGGACTCTATTCAAGAACGTACAGATTCAAGGACAATCAGAGTAGATCTGATAGGTTTATTAATCTGCTGTCTATAATAACATACCCAAAAGGCGCTAAAGGGAAAGTGTAGTATATGCATTGGACGGCTAACGAGGCTATACTTGGATCCCCTGTCTCATTGTCACAATATATTCTGTGATTGTAAAGACTGGAGAAAATTGTCGATAGCTGTATACTGTAATAATACTCGATTTTCGGAGACATAATCAGATGGAAAACAAAAGAAATATGGTGTACATATTTCTCAAGCTATAATGTTGGATAACTTCCTAGCTTATTAAAGTATAGTAACAACTCCGAAGAAAGATAATGAATTCATTTTGACTCAAAATGAATTCATTATCTTTCTTAGGAGTTGTTACTATACTTTACTATGTTAAACTCCTCAGTGGTAGTCATAATATAAGGATCAGTTAAAATGTCGGACATTATCACAAAACAATGTCGAAAGTTAACAATAGAAAAATTATAAAGTTTTCGTCCATAAATGGAAGGACATTCAACTTTTACTTTCCTTTGTTGGCCATGGATATCGATATACCTATATATATGGGTTAATAAAAGGTTTTTTTTCACCTACACTGTATAAGTGCCTAATCAACTTACCGTGAGATATAGTGCTACTTTTTTGCTTTACACATTAACTCGTTCTCGTTGCAAATAAACATACAACATGCAACGCAGTCACTGCGATATATATATATTTCACACTATATCTCGACGAAGGGGAAACTTACGGAAGACATGCTGGCTATATATTTTTTTCTCCAATAATCTTGGTCGCTCAAGTTATTAACTTGAGCGAAACAGATAATGGGAGACAAAATAAATAGCTCGCATATGTACTTTTTATGCTCCCGTAGATACTTTTACATCAATTAACGCTTGGTTTTAGCAATATAGTCCTTATGAAGAGGGAAAATCGCCGTCTCTACTGGGTAAGAATTCGGGACTCACATGCTGTGAGCCTCTGTAGCTCAGTCGGTAGAGTGTTGGGCCTGTAACCCAAAGGTACTTGGTTCGAATCCCGGTGGGGGCAAGCACTTTATTCTCTCTTCATTTATTTAAAATATATACTAGAAACAGCTATAGTGCATGTTTTTTTTTTTTGGTATGATGTAAAAACCAGTATGCCATATACACAGTTGCATTTGGAAACTTCTAGAGACAAGGGTCTGTCGCGAAGACAAGGGGAAACGTTTATAGTTCGCTTTTATATAGATACACATGTTTACTGTTTGGAATTGTGTTAACGCCATATAAGAGCTCGGAATATTCTATATACAACTCGACATCTCCTTTAAGTTATACACCGCTATATATATATATATATCTATCTCACAAACCCGCAGGTAAAACGGGTAAAAAAACCAGTTGTCAAGTAAAAGGCAATCAAGATGGTCATGGACCGTTGCACACCACAAGTAAAATATGCGAAATAAAACTTTAAATCAACGTTAACTTTACCTAAATCGCGCCTTCTTATATTCAGTTTTCTAGTCATGTGATGAGAGATATGAAGTGATATGTCATCCCAATAAACTATTTTAACAGATACTATCTCTCAGAGGACAGAATTGTGAATAAAACATATAATTCGTGATGTAAGTGTGAATTAGCTGGAGAAACGTATATATCTCGTCAAGAAGTTAAAGACCCGTTTGAACACATTCTACGTCATCGAGGCTTTTTTGTTTTGCCTAGGGGCTGAAATAACGAGGTGTAGAATAGACGGAGATACAAGCCGAGGCTTCAGCTCTCTTTTCTTATCATTTCTTCAAACCATGCATAAATTGAGAGTTCTTTTCGCTTTATGCAAATGTGTCCTAGCAGTTCTTCTTGGTTTGCTACCCTTCACAGCTAGTTCTCATCAGCCACGGACTGCGACAAGATAGCTACTGGGCGGCTTCACCAACTCTCATAAAGGAACCTGTGTCCAACTTAACATTTTAATGATCAAAATCTAGTTTGAATTCGCCCGGAGGCCTTAAACCCCTTTGTCCAGTATACATGGACAAGTGAAATGAGAAATGACCGTTCGATTGTTACATCAGAGATTGGTATCTTCAGAGGAATGGCCGAGCCAAACTGGCGGGAAAAGTTCTCAGGTAAGCGGATCTCGACAGTAATTAATTCGAGATCTTCGGTATCGTATAAAGTTTTACCAATACTTAATTTATTTAACTTATTTGTAAATGTACAATTATTTTGTATCACAAGTCAGTGAAACGTCGCAAAACACTTTGGCAAAAACAAATCAGATTAAGTTTGATTCCACCGGTATATTCTTCAAAAATCAATAACAACATTGTCAAACAATATACAGCGCATAACTTTTTGAAAACGATAAGATTAAATTTAAAAAATTATAGAAACTTCTTTAAATAACACTTTGACCTTGTCGGAAAACTTTCCCGGAGCCGAGTGCTCCTTGGTTGTATTTAAATCATCGCTTCAAATCGAGACATTTGATTGGCTGCTGTAAAACTCCAGTTTGACTGGATTCTCCAGCGATGTGTCACACTGGTCTATTATCACCATCGATCACACCCTGGCGGAATTATACGGAAAACAACCCAATACGTGGACGTCATCCCAAACGCCATAAATATATATATTTTTATTAATTAATTTATTCACATTAATCACTGATGTAAGATTTTAAAAGCGCAATCTGGTTATATTTGTACGGTTTTATGAAACAATCGGGTTAAAATATGTTTAAAATATTCTTCGAATACAGGTAAAGTATATATAGGCTTTATTACATGCAATTCTTATTTTCTTTTTGCTAAACCATAAACAGCTCAGAGCTTATGGTATATGTGTCCAACAAACCTTGTTATATTTTTAATATAGTGAAAGAAAATTTATCCGGCGCCCAATGGGATTTGAACTCTGGTCTTTGATATAATATTGATATATATTGGCTTCACCTTTGATCGTTTTACAGACGGGTCTTACAATAACAGCCGTATTTGTCTTCTTCCGAATTGTCTTAATTAAGCCATTGACAGGTGCGCTGACATAGCGACATTCCGATGATGTCAACATTGTTATAACATTTATTTATATAACAGTTGCATAATAATATTGTATATGTCATGACTAATTAGGTAAATATTTCGGCTTGGTTTATCACAAATTGACTAAGAGAGGCGAAAATCCTACCCCAAATTGACGAAAATACCGATCATAATAATATTCACTTCCTAAACGGACCAAAAATTATTTCATTGCTTTTGAGCTGGGAGCTGTGTCCGTCTCCTATCAGATGGTAGTGAATGTCCGCAATTTACACTCATTAACTAACATGCGGGTGGTTGGAGGGAGTTTCATGTTGCCCTGGTGCTCTCAGAGCTAAAGGGGAACAAGAAACCAATCTGTTTGTGATGGGTGTGTATTGTGTCCTGTGGCTGTCCTGCATTTGTCTGGCCTTGTCTTTGTTTCCTGCCAGTGGAGTCGATGGTGGATTCCTACACCCATTGGGCTGGCATGTCGTCATGTGAGTGAAATAAGCACGGCGTTAAACCCCATTCAAGCAAACAAGCGATCTATTTCGGAGAAGGGCCGTGTAGCTGAGTTGTCTATTGGTGGAAGGCATCATCTGCTGACGAGTTAGTGCCTCACTGCATGGTACCGGACGCTTTTTGGCCTACAAATTTCCTGAAATCAAATCCGTTCAAATTAAGAAAGTTTTATCCCAAAATAAGGAAAATACAGATACCAATCAATCTCTAAACGACACAAAATATATTTCATAAATTGATCTATCATATTTATCATGTCGTCTCGGTATGTTATATATTATTTGAAAATGTCTGCCAAACACCATTGGTATAATAAACTTCTCTGATTTTATGAACAAAGAAATACCGAGTACGTCTTGAAACATTTAAAAGCACTTTCATTGCAATTTGTTTTAACACCTTAGCAAGACTATAGCTTTAAATTCTGTGAAGTGCGAAGCACCTATATTTTTTTAAATCGTCCAAACCTTGATGCTCGAGATAGACTAGGCTGTGTTATGTTTGAATAAATAGTAAGACTCTTTCGGGACGTCATTGATGAACCCCATATCATCCACTCAATGTAAGGCCATCGGCTAAAACAATACTTACACTAACATTCATCAACAGATTCTACTATCAAATTGGGAAACACACAATCTGATCGCTTATACGTTTAATCTCTTACTATAAGATGCCTGTTTTTTTAAACAAAAATTATCTTATTTTTGTTGTTGTCTAGAATTGTTTTGGCTTCTATACTAACATATAAAGTCACGCAATTAAACATATTGGAGAGAATATATTTATATATCAGTTCAAGAAATTCATATAATATTGAATTATGTGTATCTTTTCCCCTATTTTCGATATGGATATATTCAGCCGAAATGTAGATTTCTTAAACAAAACACCTACATAGATTATGTCAGTTTAGCTGATAATACACCGTAGCTGTAGATCAAGGGCGTTTGAAGGCACGAACCACCCTGCCTTTGTTTTTACTGAAGTCTTATATAATTCGCCCTATCTACATTAACTCTGTCTCACAACAAATTAATGTTCTTATCAGCATATTGTGTTGGAATCTCTGTAACTTTTTCCCACGCTGTGTTCCTCGATATATCTGTCTGCCTAATAATTGCAATCTGATTTAAAGACGTCTTGTTAAAGATATCACGTCAGGTTACATTACAATTAACCACCAATCATTATTAACTACTTCCTCCTGACCACGCCTATGTCATGAATATTTGCTATTTATTTTAAGTTTTATTTGCTGCAGATCAGAAAATAAAGTGGGCGTGTCTGTGTGAAACCACGCCTACTTGGAATAATAATATGAAATATATTAGAGTTTATGCGTGCCGGATATTCACATGAGTGACATGGGAATTAAGATTGATCTATCAAACAGGAACTGATATCAACAGGATGCGTCTAACAAAATGTCAAATTTATCACCAAATTATGAATTTCACGTACAATAAAAACCCGTTAAAAAGGAAAATCATTGTTTCATAAGATCAACTGGCTGGACAGGTTCCGCGGAATGGCGTCTTCTAGAAAATTCAACTGTATAAATCACACGCTCTCACATAGCTGTTCACGAATTCTAATGTGCCCTCAAAAGTTAATAAACAACTTGTATTATTATATGTTTCCCACGGATAAATATCGGTAGCCTACAAATTCCGCATACTTTTACTCTTTACTGCTTTTAAATATTCTGATCTGAAAGTATCCCCCCTCCTCTAAAAACCTAATTATGATGAGAAACATGCATTACTTTCGTGGCGTACTTACATACAATTTTTGGATTCTGAGTTCGACGGCAGTTTCGGAATAACTGCAACTCTCTGTTGTACAGTTCCATACGCGTTGGCGCTCCGAATCGTTGTCCCAATACTTAATTGGGAGACAGGTCCAGTTTTCCTTCTTTCCAAATCACTAATGACGGTACATGTATGTTATTTTACAAGTTTAGCCATAAAGCGAATACAGGTAAATAACATATCTTAATTAAGGCGACATTTAACTATCTGTACATGAAGCCTAACAGTTTCAAGAGAATACTCGTTGGCACAAAACCGTGCGTTGATAAACTGGTTTTGCTATTAGGCTACATCTTTTAGGATTTGGTTAATAATTAATTAAAAGGGTTAAAGAGTGGATAAATAAACAAAGAGGTGTTCTTTGACTACGACACAAGATCTCTTGTTCGAGCAAACTTTGCTTTGATTGGTTGTCATTGGGTTTTGCTAGATCGTTGAATCGAAAATGTTCAAATGTTAGGACAAATGCACAGACACCACTCTGTTCATCGCGGTAAAAGCCCATTATTAACGAAAGAGTTGAGGAAAAAAAAAGGTGGACTTTCGTTGAATATAAATAAGCTTTAGATTATACTGAAAGTTACTGTGTGTTCCTTTCAACAGACCTGGTTGGCCCTGTATAAGATCGGAACAGTCGACAAGCCGGCCCCAGGCTAGCTTAACTATGACTTGCAAATGCCCCCATATAGGGCATACATTATATGCCTTTGAGAAAGAGAAACAGAGTCTGTGTTAATTTTGATGAAATATGTATGACCCATGTATAATGAGATGGCTGGTGAGAATAATTATACAAATTCACCAGAGCACATATTATACCTTTTTGTTCTTTGCCTTCCAAGACTAATAACTGTATGATTTTGAATAAAAGGAAATCTTTGTTTTTTCCAATGATCTGCAAAAAAATAAGTAGATAATTATTTATTTTTTTGTTCTTTTCCCACATAATGTGCTGTTGATCTAAAGGTCTTTAAATTGCGAGCCTAATCTTGTAGTAATCCAAATCTCTGTGTTCCTTCAAGGCGAGAACAACTTCTAGTCAAGTTGGTCTACTTTTATATAGGTATGTCATTTTACTTTTCGGTTTCTGCTATCTCTTTTAAGGTGATCGAACTTAATAGTTTAAGGATTTCTTACACCAAGAATCAAACAGTGTTGTATTTCGTCTATAGTTTTTCATTGTAAGGTATTGATTGGCTATGTTGATGAGGGCCTACATGCTATATAGGCTTCAGAATATTTGTACAAATGACGTCACTTTTAAGGGACTACTTTTTGATTAAATAACAGACTGTAGGGGAAAATTTAAATTTACTTTGTGATTTGGTGGGACATATTGTTTTCTAATACCATTCGGAATTAATCCATATACTACTGTTTTTGCGTGTGTATGCGTATGAATGTGGTATTTATTTTAAATTTGATTCAATCGATGTCAACTGTTTAACAGTTCTTTCCCGGGAGAAACAGTAATAAATCAACAACAGAATATACCGTTATCGACACAAGAAAACTATTAACTCGGCACGTTCGAACAAAGACGATAGCCATCGAATGGTTAATGTACGCCATCTTCTTTGTAAGAAAACAAAATCGACTGAAAATCGATTAAAATCAGCCATCAGTGCGTTTATATAAATAATATATAACACATTTACGCTGCGATAAAAGTTTTACAAAGTTTGGAGCAAAACTAATACTTTCCTAAAACAAAATCTTCTTTGCAAGATAAACGTTAACTGATTGCTCAACTATTGACTCATCCATGTTTTTGTCTTCAGTTTAATAATTCCTCTTACAATGTATACGATAGAAGTATATAGACGTTGAACTGTTATTGCCGTTTGTGTATCTAGTATAACGTCAGAATCATTAAATCATTAAATGATTGGTGTTTCTCGCCGTGATAATTCAGTTATATGACAAAGATGTACTATATACCAGTATAGAAAGTCCCACTAACACGACTAAGATATGAAGTGTTTTATTTTGTTGGGAAATAAATGTTTCTCTGCTGCTAAAACAGAGAGTTAGTGATTACATGAAACATACTGGTCCTAACCAGAAAGCGAGTCGAAAAACGAACCAACGGATTGTAAACTTCACAATCTGAAAAGCTAGCCAGAGACCGAAGATCGAATCGCGATGGAGGCAAAAAATAAAAGTTGTCTACAATAAACATAAATGTAGAATACTAAAAATTCATCCTCTCGTTTTAAATATTTGTACAAATTGGTGCGCACAACAGGTGACATAAAACATTTATTATAATAGACCACTTTCGATTTTTTTATATAATTACATCATCATTTATGTACAGAATAATGCAATGATCGTTATCCGAACATAATTTGGGATATTTGAAAGCGATTTCGTGATTTGTGTTAATATATAAAACTGATTACATACCTAACCTGGAATGGCGTACCTGTTTAATAATACCCTAATGAGAATAGATTAATTAAAACATGTACATTAACTAAAATAGTTATTGGGCTGATCGATGAGCAATAATTTTGATCACGGATAGAGGACTATTTTCTGCACTGTCGACTCTCTACATATGCAATAAAACAAATTGGCTTTGAATAGTTTGTTGGCGTCATGACAGAAATGAATATTAATCAGTATTTTGATCACGATCGCTGTAGAACAGGAGTAGATACATATTCATATGCTAAATGTATACTAGAGGTTTAAACAGATGGTCTACTGTGCATTCTTAACAGCCTTTGTACAGTATACAGCCACTCGTATGTAGGCATATATGCCGTAACAAGTATAAATCCCTATATCTCACAAAGACAATTACAGTCTTTGTCATTTTTTTTCTTCTTCTTCTTTCTTTTTTTATCAAAGAGTAACGGAATTTCCAAAAGCGTCACATACCAGTGGTCGGCGTGACGGGTCGACTGCCGCTGAGAAATCGCTCTGATATATAGACACTCAAATCACTGGTCCGTGAAAACTTCTCTCTATTACTTTGATACGCTCTAATGAAAACCATCGACATGAGTCTCTGTTTTAGTGTAGGTGTGGTGTATCTACATACATATAACTAACTCTCTGTGTATTTATATTTTGGAAAAAGGCTATATAAATGAAGGGTGGACCAGATCGTATTGTTTAAGTTCACAACATGTGTGTCGGCTTTGAAAATTCTAATGTTGACGTTTATGCACATATTTGCATAGTTATTATTTTGCTTAAATGGACTAGAAATTTTATTCCCCAAGATGGCCGGTAGCGTTTAACATTGAATAAGTGTCACTCTGTTTTTGTCTAGACGGTTGATGGTTCAGCTACCCGTTCTGTGGACTGCGAGACTGAAGATTTTTCTACCTGTACCCCCGTCACTCGTACCCAGGGGCAACCCTGATTGTGTCCAGCCCCCTCCAGCGATAACCCATCAAGATCGTCTTTGATACCAGCCTTTCAGCCATTACGTACCAGTCTTGGAAACATTCTCTGTGGTAGATCACTGGACTGTCGCCTTGGGGGACACGTACTTTGGAAACAGTAAAATAAATGATCGCTGGCATTCTGTAAATTGACATAGTCCCTGGGTTAGTTATTAAAAAACTCGGGACTGCGTCAATTTAAGGATTGACCGGCGAACAGTCAACACTCATTCTGTTCCCACTGGACACCTCCACAACTTACTGTTCCCGTGCGAGCTATCTGGTCGACCAAATCTCTACGGAAGCCTGGTCCGATGAAACGGTTTACGTCTGTGAACAGGACTCTGAAAGAAAAGACTGTATAAGAATGGTGACATCTTATCATTATCTGGTGTACTGAGAATAATGTGCTGGCCACTTCTTCTCTCACTAGATAATTCCATCCCGATTATGATCTATTTTTTACCATGCAGGTAAGTTTCAGATGTGATCCGAGACATGAGCGCATGCTGTCCCATTGACTCGGGTGATACGGAATCAACATCAGTCAATGATGACAGCATGTACTAGTGTTCTGTTTACGTCACATCAACAATCATGGACCATACCGGACGTTCGACCATGTGAGCTAATTTGCATAATTTAATGAATGATGGCAATGGTTCGGAAATGTATAATTTTAATTTATGCTAAGAGATACAGCAGTAGTAACACCTGTTGATCCATATATTCATGCGGCGCGGTGCTGTGTTGAGTATAAAGGCTGCTTGTTATCGTTGCTATCTAAGAGATGCCATCTTCCTCGGAGAGTAGAGCAGTCCCTCTCTGCCGGCACGGTGGGGCGTGCGCAGTAAGTTGACTGAGTCCCAGGTGACTATACATCCAGGGACTACGTCAACTTCTCGCGTATACTTTACATGGCAACCTTCTCCGCGCACCAGGCAAGAGGTTCCTAGAATTCAGCGAAAGTTTGCTTAGTTTTCACAGCATGCTATCTGCTTGTAGACAATAGTTGCTTCGTTGCTCTAACCTATCTATACTAGCTGAATTTGCGCCAAAAAAACTGCTTACCTTAGAACGCATGGTATACTGTATATTTTTCTTTTTCTATAATATTCACTATATTTAGTTGCTTCGAAAGCTGTTCGTGAACTCATCGGCTGGGAGACTCGGGGTTTTGTGTTCGTGGGTCTTGGGAGGGCCGCCTCTAGCTTGACCAGTGGATTTCCCATGATCCATGAATACCAAACACCCACAAACATCCTTCCAGAGCATTCCTCCCTACGGAACCAGAAACATCAAACAATGACTGGATCCATGAACATGTTAGGTAAGTACTGACACTCTCATAATGATTCTCTTTGTCTTCTTTTTTTATTATAAATTTTCTGTTCCTTGAACTTCGATTGAAATTTGTTTCCTTTAACTTTGACGAAAATTATCCCATTAATTATTTATCTGTCTGTTTATAAATACATTATTATATCTTTTTTATAATTTCGAGGCATTTTTGGCGTGTCTTATGATCATTGCGCCAGTATCCAATTGTACTTTCTCTTTAAATTTTGCAATTATTTCTCCGGTTTTTATTTTAATTCTGATATTATATAGCTAGCTTTGTTGTGGGTTATATATATTCCAGCGGTCTATTTTTTTTCTATTTCCTTCTGATTTTTTCCTTCTGTATCGCGATGTTGAATATCTGGAATAAATATCATATGTATATATACTTGCTTCACTCTATGTTGGATTGTGGTGTTGCCTCGGGCGTTTATCTTGTTCACTCATGTGAATCCATGGACAAAGTTTTAAGCTCAGACTAAAGACAAAGCGAGATGTATATCTGTAAAGTTCATGTTGGGTGCATATTTCCTGTAAGTCTTTTTTTTTAACTATAAAGAAAGCAGTATAAACTTGGGATCACTAGCGGGTATAAACTGATTAGACATACAGTTTACCTGCGAGTTGGCCAATGTACAGGTAATGATCTATGATGAAACTTTAAGACCAATGTGAAAAAAAAAAAAACAACCAATGTGGTGTTTCCTAAAATATAAACCTGTTCAGTCAGTAGGAGTGTATCGTGGGAAAATGTTCTTTTAACGTTTCCAGGTCTAGTGAACATTTGCTTAGACCTATATATGTGTATAACATGAGAGGTTTTTCACAAGTGGCCATTCTGTAAAATATACGCATTAATTAACAAGTACCTGGAGCCACTTTCACAAAACATCGTAAAATATTGTTAAGCCTATAGTTTAACATAACGACATTTTATAGTATCATATCTTTTGTCGTGCGACATTTTGTGAAAGTGGTCTCAGATTTGCGTTTAAGTGTTCCTTCTTGGTTGATAACACAAAACATATAAATATATTTTTTTTTTTAAATTTAAAAAAATACTTCTGGGTCACCTGCTAAAGAATTGTTAGTAACTTTCCATTAACATTTTTGTAAGTGTGCTACAGAATATCACCAAGAATAAAAGACCTGAGCGAAATTTAGTTTGTTTGATTTAAGATTTACTCCTTCCTTAAGCTTATTTCACTAATATGGCGGCATGCATGTCTGCCCTCGTCGCCTCGGGCAGTAAACAAATGCAAAACGAGACCATCATAAAACGTAGTACAGAGACCTTACAGACAGATAGGTACAGTGATGTAAGTTAGGAGACCCCCTGGGCAACAAGAGCCTCCGTCCCACCCGCTCGAAAACGACCTGTTGAAACGGGGTTATATATAATTGTTAACTTACGGATAATCACTTATTAGTTTGTTTGTTTGTTTGATTGGGGTTGAACGTCGTCTATACTCATGGGTATTTCACTTATATGACCGGGGATAGACTATTTCACGGTTGGAAAAACCAGATGAAACTTTTAAAAAGAAAAAAATGACCTCTATCCTTCGATTGTTTATACAGAAGGATCATAAAAGTTTGTTTGTATGATGATCATAAATGCATATTAAAGCGTATACATAGGTGAGCGGCTACTCGTCGTTTGACGTTTAAA